>JBBGZY010000023.1:4510000-4772500 GCA_037952925.1 Lithobates clamitans | reverse complement strand
CTTGGTAGTGAGTAACATGGCTCAACATATGTTGCATGAGCCTACAGAATCCAACGTCCTGCACAACAGAGAATGGCTGGTCGTCTAATGCAATAAATTACATAATTTTATCTGTAATGGCATGAGCTTTGGGACTGTCTCTTGCATATTTTTTAACCTTTTCAAAGACTGTGGCCCCAGATGGTGTTAAGCCTAATGCACTTTTTGAAAGTAGTGCTGTTTTCTTATAATCTGCATGCTGAACTGGATGACGTGTTTTCAGGTGGTGTATCAAACCTGTTGTTGAAAAATGCCTTGCCACTGTACCCCCTCTTGAAATTTCTGCTGAGCATAGACTACTGATTGCAAATTTGGGGTCTTTATCAGAAACTTTAAATTATTTCCACACTGCAGACATGGTCCACCTTTGCTGGTAGTGCAGAATAATAGCATAGAATGATTATTATTATTTTCTTTTTATAATGGGAGTGAGATCGGAGGGGGGAAAAAAAGGATGGAATCAATTTGAAAGCTAAACCCCAGAAGGCAGCTATAAAAAAAAAAAAAAAAAAAAAAAAAACACTCCCCCTTTTTTTTATTTTTTTTTATTTTTTTTATTTATTTATTTTTTTTACGGTGCAGCTCTTGCCATGCAAGGTAGTACATCTGACTTGTACCAAAAATATAATTGAGCTGATTAAATTAAATTTGATTTGGAATGGATTGGTTGCAGTTTGCAATTACATGCTATTTTTTTTTTTTTTTGAGCTATTCTGTAGTATACTATAAACTTGTGCTTGTTGTCATTGAATTTGACACTTTGTCAGCGTAGTATACTAATATTATAAGTTATACTAAATAACTATATTATATTTATTGCATACTGTGATGTCATGTTTAAAAAATGCATGTGGTGGTGTGGCTTGGACATGGCCGAGTGAGGAAGCAGATCTCCACAGCTCCTCACATTCAGCATTATAAAAAGCCTGATCCGGCGGATTTCTGGACCCTACACAGACCACACTGGTATGTCCCAGCACCGGAGAGCCTCCTCCAGAAATAGGGGACCCGCACAGCAAGGCACCGCCTCCATAGGAGCTTATTTCGGCGGCGGAGGGCAGCCGCGTGGCGGGACACCTAAAATGGCGGTCAGGAAGGGCAGAGGGACGGACGCTTCTGCAGAGATCCGAACACAGCCACAGCCTGCTAGGTCCCCCATCCAGTCTCCACCTGGTAAGAGACACTGCTCCCCCTGAATCCCCTGGTTCTTCATCTTCACTAGACCAGGGATCGGATGCCTCAGAGCTCTTGGGGGACAGGGATTTAAAGCAGCACATATGGTCTCTCCCTACCGGAGAAGATCTGGAGCGCTTTGCCACAACTGTTGAAAAAGCATTCAAACAGGACATAGAACAACTGCAAACAGACACTACTCAAATGGGCAACAGGCTTGAAACCCTGGAACAGACTGTAGAGGAAACCCTGCCAACCATCACCCAGCTTAGGGACAAGTGTGCAGCTCAGGACCATCAAATAGTCTCTGATCTCACAACTTGATGATTATGAGAACCGTAGTCGCAGGTCCAATATACGCATAAGGGGGTTACCAGAGGCAACCGGAGCTAAGGACATTGTTCCTACTCTGCAAGGCATATTCAAGGAAATTCTAGGCCTCTCCCCAAATGAAGCAGCTGAGATTGATAGGGCACATAGGGCCCTCCGGACCCCCCCTTCTCAAGACGCAGACAATCCACGGGATATAATCTACAAGCTGCACAGATATACGGTCAAAGAGCAAATAATGCAGCTTATGCGCAAACGTCCCTACTTTGATTTTGACGGAGCTCGCCTGTTTTTCTACCAGGACTTGTCCAGATGCACCCTGATGCAGAGCATTGCAACCCCTATTGGAGTCCCTACGCACAGCTGGCATCACCTATAGGTGGCGGTTCCCTTTTAGCCTCCATGCAGGAAGAGATGGAAAATCTGCCAGTCTGTGCACCAAAGATGACCTCCCACGTTTTTCGTCTCAATTAAATTTGGAACCTGTGGACTTCCCTGATTGGAGGGTGTCCACGGATATTCAAGCAGCATCGGCACCCCAACCCTGGCAGAAGGTCCGCACCAACCGGAACTCGCTGAACCGCAAACGCTCCTCTTCTACATCTGCGAGACGGGAACCCCTCGCAGGGGACTGAATGGCCCGCACGCATTCCTGTATTCTCCGATGCACCTTTTGTGATATTTCCTGCATTGAAACACTGACTAAATATTGATTTCTCTACTATTTTTGCCCTTTTTTTCATTTTTTTTTTTTTCTCTCATTTAGTCACTTTTCCTATTGCCATACTCGCAAAGGGGCGAATAGCCACTGAGGTTACTACAGGACATTGATGTTGCAGTATACTATTGGACACACAGGTTTTTTCTTTTTCCCTTTTATTATACAAGGAACTGCCAAACGTTACTTCCCCGGACAACTAACTCTTTTGCCTTTGTGGGGAGCGGGAACTTCCTGGCTTCCCATGTCCGATCCTGACTCCCACCTAGTTCTACCCGTATTGGGTATTAGCCCAGATATGGGCGTGTTGCCACACCCGCATGTCTCCCCTATATTAGGGGGGATGGCTGAGTCGGGCAAACAGAGTAAGTCCACTTGAGGCCTATGAGGCATAGGTGGAGTTGCACTGTAAAACATTTTGTTTATAATTATGTCTTGCTAACTCTGTTTTTGTCTCTTTTATCCTCTGCCTCTTTGTCTCTGTTTTCTGTCTTACTACTTTTTCCCAGAGAGCAGAACACTCACCGGACTCCTTGGACTCCTGGACAACCCATTCTAACGCAGCATGGCTACAATTAAGGTAGTGTCATACAATGTATGTGGCATGTGCTCCCTCAACAAGAGAAATAGGCTGTGGTTAGAGGTGAAAAGACTGGGAGCTCAGGTGCTATTCTTACAAGAGACTCATTTTACTGACTCATCCCTGCCCAAATTACCCACTCACATATTCTCGCAATGGTATCTGAGAAATTCCCCTAAACCCAAATCTAAAGGGGTGGCCATAGCCATACATAAAAACTGCCTGTTCCAACTCCTAGATCATAGAACAGATCCCCAGGGACGCTATGTGTTCTTGAAGGGCACTATCATGGGACAGACATGCGCATTTGGAGCATATAGTGTGGCAAATGTGTAACAGCTCACGTTCATAGACCAAACCCTCTCTAGGTTGGCAGACTTCAGGGAGGGCAGATTGATTCTGGGAGGAGACTTCAATGTCAGCCCAGACCCGGGGATAGGTAACTCAGCGAATAGATCCGCTCATTCCCACACCTTTCTGCGACACTTCCGGAAGACTCTCCGGGACACACATTAAAAGATTGCTGGAGAGCAATGCATGCTTCCGAGAGAGACTATAGCTATTACTCAGGCGTCCACAAAGTATACACTAGAATTGATTTACTACTGGTGGACCAGGGAACTCTGGACTTTCTACTAGGTATGACCATAGAGCAGATTACGATCTCTGACCATGCACCAGTGACACTTACATTCTCCCTAACTAAAGCTTTAGCAAAAACAAAGACCTGGAAACTAAACGAGAACTTACTGGATGACTTGGGAATGGCAGTAGGGGTACAGGACACTGACACATTTCAAAGAAAATGCTCATGGGGAGGTTAGTGAGGGCATTCTATGGGAGGGTCATAAGGCAGTCGTCCGAGGCACTTTTATTGCCTTGGGATCTAAACTTAAAAAAAAGAGGCAGGCGGACTTCTGGAGAGTACTACGGGCACTACAACAAGCTGAGCTCAGTCATAAACGAACGTCAGACCCCGCTGGGGCCCAACGCTTAAGCAAGCTAAGGCAGCTTTTCTCAAAACTGTTAGATCGCCAAATAAGCCGTAAACTACGCTACTTGGCCCTCACCTACTATGAACATTGCAACAAGTGTGGCAGGCTATTGGCTTGGGCTCTCTGTAAAAAGAGGCTTTTGGCACACGTACATAAATTGCATTCCCCTACGGGAGCGCCAACTCATCACACCTCAAAAATAGCATCTATGTTTCGAGACTACTATGCGGCCTTGTACGACCTGGACTCTGCCACCTCTCTGACAGATATAGCTATTAAAAAAGCCAGGATAGCAGATTCTCTCTCTGGGGTAAGGCTCCCCACAGTTTCTTCAGAACAAGCAACAGATATAGAACACCCAATTTCTACACATGAATTATTGTCCACGATCAAGTCCCTGCCCACAGGCAAAAGCCCTAGGCCTGACGGTCTCACCAGGGCCTACTACCTTAAATTCTTTGATACACTACAGGGTCCTCTGTGCACCCTTCTTAACTCCTTAGCAACTCAGGGAAGCCTCCCATGGGAGACTTCTTTGGCTCACGTTGGAGTACTCCCAAAAGAGGGAAAGGATCCCTCCCAGCCACAGAGTTAACGTCCGATCTCCCTGCTGAACACGGACCTTTAAAATCTTTTCCAAGATACTTGCCAATTGCCTAAAACATCTACTGCCCGAATTGGTACATGCAGACCAGACGGGCTTTATAGTGGGAAGGGATGCCAAGGACAACTCCAATAGAACTCTCCAGCTTATCCACTGGGCATGTACATGCGATCGGATGCCTCCATACTTGATTTTGTCTACGTTCGATCGCGTGGACTGGATCTTTCTGAATGCGGTGCTCCAGAGTACTGGCTTAGGCCCGCATATGCTGCAGTGGATTTCAACTTTATACGTGTCCCCCACTGCCCAGGTCAAGGTAAACGACACCCTCTCTACAACATTCCCCATCCGGAATGGCACGAGGCAGGGGTGCCCGCTCTCCCCCCTCCTGTTTGCATTGGTCCTTGAACCACTACTACAGAGGGTCAGAGATAACCCAGATATCAGGGGAGTACAAGCGGGCTCTCATGAGCACAAACTCTGCTAATGCAGATGACATATTATTCCATGTTGTGGACCCCTTGGTCTCCTTGCCGAACCTGATGAAAGAATTAACGGAATATGGAGAGGTTTCTAACTTCAAGATAAACTACTCCAAATCAGAGATCTTGCCAATTACTGTCCCTCCATCCATAACTAATTCCCTACAGGGTTCCTTCCCTTTCAAGTGGTCCACACCCTCTATGATGTACCTAGGCATTCAGCTTACAGATAAATTAGACTCCCTGTATTCATATAACTATATTCCCTTGTTCAAAAGGATTTCCCAGGACTTATTAGCGTGGGACAAGGCTCTTTTCACATGGGTGGGCCGGACGAATATTCTAAAAATGACTACATTGCCCCGTATCCTTTTCCTCTTGTAAATAATACCAATAAAACTACCAAAACGCTTCTTTGCTGATTTGCGCAGCCTCTTTATTAAGTTTGTATGGGGCGGTAAGAAGCCACGTCTTGCCATGGTGATGCTACAAAGATCTAAATTAAAGGAGATTGGGCATACCCAATATAGGCCAGTACTATCAGGCGATTGCCCTACAGCGCATCCTGAACGGGAAGCTCTTTTTTTTTCTTTCTTTTTTTTTTTTTTTCTCTCCTTTGTCTCATCATTGTGACTCTTTGCCATATCAAAAAGAATAATTAAAACCAAACATGTATCCAATCTAGGGGGGTTGCTTAACCTCGCAAAGGGACATGCATAGCCAGTTAACAATGTTATATTATTCTCTATCCCTACCACCCCCAACCCCCCCAAATTCCTCCCATTCCACCTCTCCAGGGTCTAATTTTCCTTCAACTCTCCTTCTTAGACTAAGGGTTTGATCTCTTTTAACTCCATGTTTTTTTAAATTTTTTCCAGCGATCCCACCTGCCCAAATTCATACTTCTTATTTCCTCTAGTCTGCTCCCCAGCGTCTCCATATTACAGCTCTCCTCAATTGCATCAAACCACTCCCATATCTCAGGGCTCTCCCTCCTCTGCCAGTTCCTCGGGATCGTTCTTTTTGCCGCGTTCAAAAGCTGCGGGACCAGAGACTGCTTATAGTTGTTTAGGCCCCCCCCCCCCCAAGAAACAGGACCTCCCAAGGGTCGTCTACCACCTCTATTTCCGTGATTTCATCTGAGGGCTAGTATTTTTCTCCAGAAGTTTTTAATTATGGGGCAGCTCCACCACATGTGTCCCATTGTTCCGATTTCTTGGCAGCCTCTCCTACAGATGGATGGCCCTTTCTGATATTTGCTTGTTATTTCAGGGGTCAAGTAGCTTCTACTGATACTTTTGTAATTCATTTCTGCCGTTCGGGTGTCTATTGAGTTGGCGCTCATTTTAAAAATTCTTTTAATTGTGTCTATGTCCTTTTTAGTGCCTAAATCTCTCTCCCATTTAACCATAAATGGCGGCATCTCCAATTTTTCTGAGGCCATCAAGATTTTATATATCTGAGAAACTATATTTCTTGGGGCCTCCTTTATCGCACAACTTTTCAAAGTCTGTCAATTGTTTCCCGGACCTGATCGGCTGTGGTAATCTATTCACGAAGTGACTCAATTGGAGATATCGCCATCCATCCAGTCCCCGTGTAATCCTCCCATGTGTAAGTTGCTGCAGTGGCATAATTTTACCTTCGTTCATAATTTCTCTCAATTGTGTTCCATACCACTCTTAAGCTGTGGGTTCCCCTGGAGAAAACAATGGCGGGCCGAGACCTATCGTATGCGCCCTGGGTCCCTGTTGGGGACAGGGGGCTTTCTGATTGGGTCTCCCCACTGACAACACACTCCCTAAAAATATGGGATGGAGTGAACACACGCCTGGCCCTGGCGCCACAGACATCTCCATTGGCGCCTGTGGGTGGATACCCGTGGTTTCTTCTGGGCGAACAGAAAACCTCACTTAAGACATGGCTGGAGGATGGGATGGTTAGTTTGGCAAAATTCATTGAGGGGGGCTCATTGACTCCACTCTCCACCCTGTGAGAACGATATGGCAGCTTCCCCTTTGACTTCTGGAGACCCTGCCAGTTAGAGACTTTTATAGCTAAATGTACCAGACAGGCACAGATCAGAAACATACTGACAGAATTTGAAAGTATGTGGGCATCTACAGATCCCTTACCTCACATGATTTCGGCACTGTATGTATTACTAGAGACAGCAACACCAAACCCCAAACATCAGTTTATCAAAGAATGGGAAAGATCTCCAATTTGAATTCACAGAGGAACAGCTCCACCACCTATACAGCCTGACCCACACAAGCTCGATAGATTCAAAGACCCAGGAAAACAATTATAAAATTTTATCAAGATGGTATAAGGTACCTACTACCCTGGCTAAAATTTTCCATTCTGCTTCTGACGGGTGCTGGAGGGGATGTGGAATGAAAGGCACGTTCCTCCATATTTGGTGGGAGTGCCCTGTGCTGACCCCGTTTTGGGATATGGTTAGTAAACGCATCTGACTGTATGGACATAGAAATCCCGGCGCTACCAAAGCACTTTTTGCTTCATGTCCCTCCCATGCCCCTGTCTCGTTTATAAACAAAGTGTTCTCTCCCACCTCAACGCAGCAAAACGTCTGATTCCTATACATTGGAAGAGCTTGCATATTCCAAGCGAGATGGAATGGTTGGGGAAGGTGGGGGAGATCATGGAGGCAGAAAGTTGGCTTGCTACTTGCAGGAACACTCGTGCGAGATTCGACCAAACGTGGTCAGCTTGGAAAACCCACGTACATGACACAACGATGTTATCATCTAGTTTAGATGTAGCCCTGCTTGCTCTGGCAGATCCCTTCTTTGGAAGCCGTGTCCAGGCGAACCGTCCTTCAACCAACCTCTTCGAGGTCTGCTTAAAGTGGACCAGACACCTCAATATATCCGGTGAGACTAGCTCTGCTTGCCTTCTACTCTTTCCTTAGCTTGCTCTATCTTTAACCATTCCTTTCCTATTCAAAATTTCTCCTCTCTCTCTCTCTCTCTCTCTCTCTCTCTCTCTCTCTCTCTCTCTCTCTCTCTCTCTCTCTCTCTCTCTCTCTCTCTCTCTCTCTCTCTCTCTCTCTCTCTCTCTCTCTCTCTCTCTCTCTCTCTCGTTATGGTTGTTAAAGTGCTAAAGGTTGTGCCACAATATTCAGTGTACTCATTACTTCCTTTTCAAACCCTCTGGACGGTCAACAGGTTGACTGCGCCAGGCAGTTTTTTTTTTTTTTGGGGTACACTCATGATGTATGCACAACGAAGGCCATGTGTACAGTGCTTACGGGCCTAAAGCTTATGGCCACCCTACCTCCCCCCAAACTGGGAAGGGAGGCTTGTCCATAGGGATCGATTGTCCAGGACAAGAAGGGTGCTCTCATGGCGGACAAATGTGGACATGCCTACCGTTCCACATGGTTGTTGATTATACCTTGACTGGATTACAAGCTTCCCCATTGTAACCCCCTTCCCCCTTCCCATCTTCTTCCTCTCCTCCCTTCCCCTTCCCCTCCTCCCTTCCCCTTCCCCTCCTCCCTTCCCCTTCCCCTCCTCCCTTCCCCTTCCCCTCCTCCCTTCCCTCTCCCTTTTCTCCTGGTTGGATTTTCTCCTGTTGTGAAGTCTTTGTGTTGTAAACTTAAAAAAGAAAAATAAAGATTATACAAAAAAAAAAAAAAAAAGGCATGTGCTTGCTTTCATGTGTAGTATAACTATACTCAATGACAACAAGTGCATACATTTTATAGCTACAGAATAGCTCAAATAAATGGCATGCAATTGCAATGCATTCCATTTCAAATCAAATCATATTTAATCAGTTCAATTATATAAAATCTTTTTGCTACAATCAGATCTACTGCAGTGCAGACAGACAGAAATTTGAAATACTAGTATTGCATGGCAAGAGTGCTGGCTTGTTGTTTAACAAAGGCCAAGTAGTAAGTAATACATGTTTGACTGCTATAGACAGATCGTTGTTTCAGTACTATAATAATACTACTAGTTGGATTGTTTCTGTCAGTTTAAATTTTTTTTTGTTTTGTTTCATAAATTTTTATTAAAGAAAACCGAGAAAAGATATACTTATATCACAAACTAGCTACAATCTTGGTGAAAAAGCAGCATAAGTTTCAATGCTTACAAATTTACAACGAATGTCATGAAGCCAATAATACAATAACTACCTCTGGAAATACAAGAGGGGAAGTGTAAGCGAATGTAATGACTAAGTAGACAGAGGCTTCTTTCTATGCGAGCATTTTAATCAAAATACAAAAATAAAAAGAGAAACATTGCTTTAGTTAGAAGAGAGATAAAATAGAGAAGAGAAAATTAGGAAAACTAGATGATGGGAAAGAATATAAAGGAAGGAAAAGGGATAGTGGATAAGAGATGGGATAAGCTGAAAAGGGGAAGGGAGGGGGTTGTTGACGTGCATGTCAAAATGTTGAAAAATATTGAGTTATTGGAATTTAGATGGAAATGCGTAATTGATAGGCTTATGAGGTTTGCATTATAATATCCTTATAGGAGGGGGTGGATCGAAATTTTACCCAGGGAGCCCAAGTTAACGAATGTTTTTGGAAGTCCCATTAATGTCGTGGGTAATATTCTCCATGAGATGAACTTCATCTACCTTCTGTAGCCAGACTTTTATAGACTGAATTGTTGTTTGGCCCCATAAGGTAGGTATTTAAAGCTTTGGCGGTATTCAGTAGGTGAGGGATGAGTGAACATTTTATATGCACCTATAGGGGCTTTAGTGGCATGGAAAAGGATAGTCCATGGATCCATTGGTAGATTGACATCGGAAATCTGTAGGATCAGATTGCAAATGGCAGTCCAAAAGGGACGGATGAGTGGGCAAAACCACCAGACATGCTCATGAGTGGCTTTGTTCCCACAGTTCCTCCAGCATAATAGGGGAACTGGCGGGAAACATTTTGTGTAGTCTAACTGGGGTGTAGTGCCACCTGGTGAGTAATTTTATAGTTGACCTCTGACATTTTAGAAGCAAGGGAAGAGGTGTGAACTAATTGTAGGACCTTATCCTTATGGTTGTCTGTGAGGGGGGAGCCCAGATCTATTTACCATTTTGCCAGGAAAGGTGGAAAGGCGGAATTTTGAAGAGCAATAAGAGCTTTATAAAATAGAGAAATACCATGTAAAGGGGGGTCTTTTGGATGAAATATTTCTTCTACGCTATTTAACTCTTGTAGACCTCTAAACGGGTGAGGGAGGGAACTTAAGAAGTGTTGCAGTTGATGGTAACTCCATTTATCAAGAAACGTGGCGGGTTTAGGATCAAGGATCACATCTAGTAGTTTAAGTGCGTTGCCACGGAGAACATGATGTAATAGGAGAGGTTCTTCCGGTCCCCATGATTTAAAAGAGGGATCTAATAAACCTGGTAAAAAATATTTATGATTAAGGAGAGGCATTAAAGGAGAGTCATACCCCCATGAGAATTTTTTATGCAGGGCATCCCATATATGCAATGAGGATATGGTGAGTGCTGAGGTGGTTCGATCGAGATTCCTGCAAGAATGGGGCATCCAGGGGACTACCGAGAGATCTACGCCACTCAAAAGATATTCAAGTTGTACCCACAATTTCGAATTAAAAGCATATTTCCAGTCGGCTATTCTGGACAAAAAAATTAAAATTAGGGAGTGCCAGTCCCCCAGAGCATTTGGAGCGAAACAGTAGCTCCCTAGATATCCTGGGATGACTGTTCCTCCAAATAAAGCGGGGGATCATGGTTTGCAAAATAGTAAAGAACCCCACAGGTACACCCAGTGGGAGCATTTGAAAGAGAGGATGCGGGGTAGTATATTCATTTTAATGATATTTACTTTTCCTAACCAAGTGTGTGATAGGCTGGACCATTTTCTTAAGTCATCCCTAATCCTGTTTAGCAAAGGGATGTAATTATGCCGAAAAAGAGATTGGGGATTAGAAGTGAGATAAATACCTAGGTATTTCATGTGTTTCGGTTCCCATTTTAAAGGGAAAAAGGGGCTTCAGGGAAGTCGCTTCGGACTGGGAGAAATTTAATGTTTAAAATTTCCGATTTAGATAGGTTTATTTTGAGATTGATTGAAAGGTGGAAAATGCTGACATTAAGTTAGGTATGGAGATGCGTGGCTGCTGAATAAAAAATAGTATGTCGTCAGCATAAGCTGCGTATTTGTGGGAGCTTTTGCCTACTTGTATGCCTTAAATATTAACATTGTTCCTAATTGTAGCTAGGAAAGGTTCTAAGGTAATGGCAAAGAGGAAGGGGGACAGGGGACAGCCCTGCCTGGTACCATTATGTAGGACGAAAGGGTCATTCAGTGTCCCATTAATTCTAATTTGTGCTGTGAGGATAGAATAGAGGGATGAAATACGGTGGTACATCTTAGGTCCCAATCCAAAGTGTCGCAAGGTCATCTTAAGATAGTCCCGAAACAGAAAATTTTTCCTCTTGGTTGGGATTTTATATGGGGGGAGGTCTCCAAGAAGTATGACAAAAGGAGTATAAAAAAATATATCCAATTTTTATTATGTCAAAAAATTAAAAAACATAGCACATACTAATAGGGATCACAGATACCGACAAATATTGTGGATGCCAGAATGTACAAATAACAATAATACAACCAAAGGTATACAAAACAGATTGACGGAACTACACTTAACCCTTGGAGGCTGCTTGAGCAAGGAGCTCTTGACAGTGCAGGCCCAACGCGTTTCAAGGTATTTAATAATGATTATAACCTCTTCTTCAGGGGCTGGGGGTGAGGTGTATATCCGTCATAGTATTATAGGGTCAACATCACATGACATCCGATTCAGGAGAGGGGGAAGGATAAAATGGTTAGCCACCGAGGTCCAGAACCGAATGTCGGCGCCACCACCACGAGACCGAGATCGTAAGCAAATCGAGACCAGACACAGAGGGCGTCACATCCGTCAGCTATTGTTGTATGAAGAGTAGAGTTCTCAACTCTCGCTCCAACAGATGGATGACCATCTAACTGATAGCAACCCGGCTATTTAAAGTTATAGCGATGTTATTGGACTATAGTGTTGTTTATGGTGGCTAATTGAGCCTTAGTCCAGAAGGAGATAATAGTGGAGCTCCTCGATTGGTGGCTTGCACGATCAGCAGCAACTGCACATTCAGTTCAGTGTCTCCCCAGCTGTCTCCCTCGCTGGGGAGACACTGAACTGAATGTGCAGTTGCTGCTGATCGTGCAAGCCACCAATCGAGGAGCTCCACTATTATCTCCTTCTGGACTAAGGCTCAATTAGCCACCATAAACAACACTATAGTCCAATAACATCGCTATAACTTTAAATAGCCGGGTTGCTATCAGTTAGATGGTCATCCATCTGTTGGAGCGAGAGTTGAGAACTCTACTCTTCATACAACAATAGCTGACGGACGTGACGCCCTCTGTGTCCGGTCTCGATTTGCTTACGATCTCGGTCTCGTGGTGGTGGCGCCGACATTCGGTTCTGGACCTCGGTGGCTAACCATTTTATCCTTCCCCCCTCTCCTGAATCGGATGTCATGTGATGTTGACCCTATAATACTATGACGGATATACACCTCACCCCCATCCCCTGAAGAAGAGGTTATAATCATTATTAAATACCTTGAAACGCGTTGGGCCTGCACTGTCAAGAGCTCCTTGCTCAAGCAGCCTCCAAGGGTTAAGTGTAGTTCCGTCAATCTGTTTTGTATACCTTTGGTTGTATTATTGTTATTTGTACATTCTGGCATCCACAATATTTGTCGGTATCTGTGATCCCTATTAGTATGTGCTATGTTTTTTAATTTTTTGACATAATAAAAATTGGATATATTTTTTTTTTTTTTTTTATACTCCTTTTGTCATACTTCTTGGAGACCTCCCCCCATATAAAATCCCAACCAAGAGGAAAAATTTTCTGTTTCATATATTAACACAGGGATGTGGGGGTTGGGTGTCTCCTTCTACCAAGTACGTGTCACCACCCATTGTTCTTAAGATAGTCCCAGTCCACCCTATCAAAAGCTTTTTCAGCATCAGCGAAGAGGAGTAGGGTGGGCTGGGCACTCCTTTTGAACAGATTGAATTAGGGAAATCGCTCTAATGGAGTTATCTTTTGCTTCTCTATTGGGAATGAAACCTGATTGGTCTGCGGAGATCCAACTAGGTAGTAGGGGGAGCAGGCAATTTGCCATTACTTTGGAAAATAATATCAGTATTTATTAGTGAGATTGGCCTAAAACTGTTACAGAGGGTAGGGTCCTTTATCGGTTTAGGAATGAGAGTAATGTGAGTGGAGAGGGATTCTGGACGTAAGCATGAGGAATGAGAGACTGAGTTTGCATAAGCTGTGAGGCGGGGGAGCAGAATGTCACTGAATGTTTTGTAGTGTAAAATAGTGAACGCATCAGGTCCGGGTGCTTTACCGGATGGGGAAGATTTCAAAGCGGCCTGAAATTCCTCGACCGAGAAATCCTCTTCCAGTTCTTTAAGGACAGACACGGCAATTTAGGTAGGTTAGCTTCTTTCAGGTAGGAGAGCATGCGGCTTTGTCTCTCTTTCTGAGATAGAGAGGATAAGTCATTTTTAACATTGTAAAGGTTCGCATAGAACTCCTTGAAGGCCTTAGCAATGTCTGGAGTTGCATTAGCAAGCTCTCCTGATGAAAGTTTGATTTTTGGAAATAAATGACTGCGTTTGTTTAGCTTTTAATGACCTAGCCAGTAGTCTACTTGGTTTGTTCCCTCACTCATAAAATTTCTGATATGCGCTGGCATTTTCTCTTGGTGTCTAAATTGAGAAGAGACTTTAATTCCTCTTGTTTAAGTGTGAGGGATTTGAGATGCTCAATATGGAGAGGGAGTTTGTTGCTTGTCAAGATCAGCTATTTGTTAACCATGCTCCCTTTTTCTTTCTGGCACCAAGCTCAATGAAGCGGCCTCTAATAGTAGCCTTATGAGCTTCCCAAACAATGGAGGGAGAAGTGTCAGAGTGTTTGTTTTCCTTAAAATATTGTGATAAATATGAGGCCAGCATGGAAACCTTGGCTTCATTAGTAAGAAGGGAATCATTAAGTTTCCAGTTATTAGTACGACGTGTCAAGGAAGGCATGGTCAGCAGCATTGACACAGGTGCATGGTCTGAGATAGTTGCGGTGCCTATGTGAGTAGACTGTAAGAGGGGGAGATGAAAGTGATCTGGGAATATATTGTCTCTTCTAGAATATGATTGGTGTGTTGTGGAGAAATGTGAGAAATCCTCCTTGGGATGGCGGAGGCGCCAGACATCCATTAATTGGAGGCCCAGGAGCCTCTTTTTGAAAAATTTCAAGCGTTTAAAATAAATATTAGAGCGACCTTGAGACGTGTCTATTGTTGGGTCTAGAGACATGTTAATGTCTCCTGCTAAAATAGTAAGACCTTTGGCGAAGTGTGACAATTTTGTTAGGATTAGTGAAAAAAAGGTAGGTTGATTTTGGTTTGGACAATATACATTTGCAAGGGTACATTGAGTATTGCCTATGAAGCCCCTGAGGAAGAGAACGCGACCAGAATCATCGGCTAACATATCAGATAGACGAAAGGATACACTTCTGCTAAACCCAATGGCCCCTCCCTTAGCTTTGTTGGTGTCAGATAAGCTGCGGCTTGTTTTAGTTCACGAAATGTTTGGTGCCGCTTAGCGGCGACATTAAGACCCCTAACATTGTATGTAATCTTTAACGTAGCCATTGTTATAGCAAAGTGGGATCCTTCAGCCTATACTTCCATGCATGCCAACGGGGGGGAGAGGGGAGGGTTGAATGGAGAGGGGAAAAAAAGAAAAGAGAATGAACATATAGAAAAATCATATACATGAATTAAAGAACTTGTGGGAAACACATAACATGCAGAAATCTGCAGTGGTCCCAAAAAAGAGAGCGAGCAGCCATCCAAAACCCTGGGCAGGGATTGAATGAGACAACTTTAAGGTCGCACGCACTCGCTAAACCCCAGAACGAGAGGGGGACAGGTTTTATGCTGTAAGGGAAGGGCAGTAAAAGAAGCGTGCTCCGACAGCACTCGGCCTGTGAAAAACAAATAACTTATAAGTGAATAATTAGTTCCAGTTAAATAAGGTCATGTATGCAGGAACAAGATCAACTTAAACATTAGAGTTCCTACAAGGCAACACATGTTTAGACCAAACTGTTGCGACAACAAAAGAACATAAGAAAAAAGGAGAACAGTGGTCAAACCAATGTCAGGTAAGCGTCGGCCAAGTATAGTCAGTGCAAATAAACTGTAGGAGATTGAGTATCTACACTGGTAGAATGGGGTTGGATGAAAAAATGCACAATTCAACTATGCTTTTGTGCAGAGCCTGGAAGAGAGGTGCGTCCTCTCTTTGAAGGGGTTTTTCTCCAAATTGAATCCGCTGGGTTTGAAAATTTGGGAATGGAGTCCTGCCAGCCTGGGAGCTCCAGGGACGGAAGATTAAGATCCTGCAAGAAGGTTGTAAGTTCCTCCGGAAACCTTAGTGTATGGGAATGGCCATTTTTTGTGGCAATCAGGCAGGCTGGGAAGCCCCATCTATATGTGATCCCGTCTGAACGTAGGTGATTATGGAGCCTCTTTAAAACTCTACGGCGGTCTAGAGTATCCTTGGACAGGTCTGGGAATATGATGACTGCCCCGTCGAAGTCTGTTAGGCAAACCCCGCATCTTCATCATAATGGCATTCTTATCCTCGAAGTAATGCAAGCGACAGATGACGTCTCTGGGCTGGTCAGAATTAGCATTGCAGGGTCTTAGGGGTCTTAGGGCGCGGTGTACATGGTCAAAGCGGAGTGGTTCAGTGCCAGGGTTACCCAGGATGGTGTTGAAAATGCCTCGTATTGATGGTTTGAGGTCATTATCTCCAGTTGCCTCAGGCAGACCTCTGACACGTATATTGTTTCTGCGGTTGCGGTTCTCGAGGTCTTCGAGTTTGTATAGGGAGGCCCGATGAGCGAATGCTAGCTGGGTAATAGTGTCTTGCAGTTCTTTGGCTAGGATGTGTGTGTCCTGCCGTTGCTTCGTTTCCTCCACTCTGACCAAGATGTGTGACATATCAGTTCTAACAGCAGTTATTTCTTTTTTAATGGACTTTTCCAAGCTATGAAACATACCTACAAGTTCTTTTTTAAGACCGCTTATCAGCGTAGTCATTTTGGAACCAGCAGGGGATCCAGGATCGTCCAAAAGATCCGAGCAGTATGAGGAGGCCGGAGAGCTCTCCCTCAGAGGCAGCGTGAGATGAGGGAGAGGCGCTTGGTCTCGAGGTTAGGGCCTGGTCTCCACGTGCGTTGGGTAAATATTGCTGAATAGAGCCTGCGGAAACTGGACTAGACAATGACCTTTTGCCAGATCTTTTACCAGGTGCAGAGCGAGATTTAGTTGATTTGGCAGGCATAACTGGAACTATAAGGCCGGTAGCTGTATGGGGCACTTCTTACTTACATTCGCTCAGTGCCATACATACATCAAAATACTGTTACTATTTGTAAAGATTCTCGTGAAGATAAGATGCAGATAACAGGATGACTTCATTAGCTGCAGAACTAGGAGATTTAATTTGATCAAAGTCTAGAGCAGTGGTTCTCAACTCCGGTCCTCAGGACCCACTAACAGGCCAGGTTTGCAAGATAACTGAAATACATCGCAGGTGATATAATTTGCTGCTCAGTGATTGCAGTATTCTTGTCTGCATCTCCCCAAGGTAATACTTAAAATCTGGCCTGTTGGTGGGTCCTGAGGACTGAAGTTGAGAACCACTGGTCTAGAGGAACAGGAGCTGTACAGAGTGTGGTGGCACAAATTGAGATAGGGAGTACTTGGAGTACCAAGATGGCCGCGGACTTCCAGAGGTAGGCCGGAGCCGCGGACTTTCCTACCGGTAGTGGCCGGCCGGGTGAGTACCGTATCGTGAAGGCCCTAAGTTCAGGGCCCCGGCTATATGAGAATGTCCCAGCACTGAAGGGGGAGCTGGCTAAGGGGTAGGTGGTGGAGCGACCAGGTACTCACTGATTCCACGAGGTAGAGCAGGCTGGAGCGGCAGGCCGCAAGATGGCTTTAGGCCTCCGGAGGCCGGTGTTTAAGAGATGGAATCTCCGGGTGAGTTGCCGCTGGTGCAATAGAACTCTGTGGGCACGGATGATTTTACAGCCAGGGAGCTAAGTCAGAGCTTGTCCGTGGCCTCCAGTCCGGGGTAACGAAGAGCGGAGGGCTCCGGGTGTATAGTAAGCCCCAAAATGGCAGCGAGCGTCCGAGGCTCGAATTTGGCTGTAGGCCAAAGACTGTGCAATGTGGCCAAAAGGATCATAAACTCCTCGGGGGCTGCATTTTAAGAAATTTTTTTCATTCAATCTTGTTCACTTATAGTCCTTGACCAACGATCGGCCATTACAACCCTTTTTATGCCCTCCATCCTTGGGCTTTTCTTCAATTTTTTTGAGGAATTAAACTACTTATTTACATCTATACACAATAAATTCTTCATTTTTACATATTGTTCATTGATGTTTTTATTATGTTTTGAAATGAATAAACTACTGTTTATATATTATATACTCTCCCTATGCTTCTACGTGTGCCTTTAAAGTCCACCATTAGGGGAATTTTCTCTTTGGTTGTTATATCTTTAGGATGTGGCAAATCTTGCAGTTAATTGCTGTCCTACAATTCTTGCTATAAACGATTTGGTAGTAGATACCGCTCCCGGTCTTTAGATCGGCAATTTCTTTCTGCGCACTTTTTATTATTAGGATTCCTATTTTTGAAAACTTCTATCTATTATATAACCTCGCTCCTATCTCACTACTTCTACAACTATTAGGCAGAATGACAAATTTTACAGGTGATGAGTGGGAAACACTTATGGAGGGGTATTTAAAAGACTTCGGAGATAAAGAATCCATCTACTCCGAAATATCCTCATTATTCTCCAGACTTTCCAAAATCTTGGAGAAAAAATCATTACTCTATTGGCATGTCGGATCCTTCCAGGATTGCATCAAAGAGGACATTAATCCCATAGGATTACGAGTCCAGATCTTCCCCACTCTTGATGGCCTGGACTCGGAATTCAAAACCAAATGGGGGAAAAAGCTCTGCGGGCTTGTTTACAAAGCCTGATGGAAATTTTGATTGATGAGTATAGGAAAAGATCTATCACTCTAGACACAGACATTGTAACTCTATGTAATAAACTACAACAGTTCAAAACCCAGAGACCCATTACCAATAAGGAGTACAGACTCAAAATACATTTAGAAACTTTTAATAAAGACATACTTATAAAGAAACAACAACTTACTCGGAATAGGAATGCCTTCAGAGATGGGAAGGCATATAAATGGACCCAAAATAGATCCAATCAAAACAAAAATTACCAACACCAGGGACATCAAGCCACTCCTTCACAATCTACTTCCAATCTACCCCAACCTCACGCTCAAACCCTTCACAAACCAAAAATGGGGCAAAGCACTAAACGCACATTTCACGGTGATCACAATTAGGGACAACAGGCAAAGAAATTAACTCTTGACATCCCCAAACTAAAACTAATTCCCTCACACCTACACATGAGTCAACCATGAAAGCACCCAATACACAAACCAATACACACATCCCGATAAGGGAAATCACCTCCCAACCCAACCCTTCAACCATTGCTTCACTAGACATTATTTCCAATGATCCATCTTTTTAAAAAAGATCTTGATGGGTGTTCAACCCACACAATCCAATCTCAATACATATACACAGATAGCACTCTAACTACCCCAGCTGTTTAAATATAATCAACCTTTCATCTCACAAACTCTCCCAGGATGAGGTTACTGTCCTCAAAAAAGGCCTAAATTTTTGCCCTAACCAACATTTTAGATAAATTTGAGATCTTTAAGGATCTTCAACTTTTTTTTTTTTTTATACGGAAATTGATCCTAAAAAAAAACTCTACCATAGACAGGAAGGGTCAAATGTTCTAACCCCACAAGAAAACCAGGCATTAAATCAGTTGGTGTCTCTCCTCGATGAAAATGACCCAACCGACCTCATAGATGAGATCGATCTCTCCCAAATTTTAGAGTCAATCGAAACATCTAGCGAACCCCCCAGGATAAACAAATCCACATTAAAGAAAAAAAATCAGACTTCTGTCCAGCACCCAGCATCCATCCGAATGCGGCAGCCTTTCTCAAACTAGTCGACAAAGAACTAAATAAGTTAAAAATCCGTACAAAACTCCCTAATAATCTAACTAAAAGAGAAATAGCAGCACTTAAAACACTTTCTAATAATAACCAGATTACAATAAAAGCTGCGGACAAGGGCGGGAATATCGTTGTACTCAACAACGATGAATACATTAAGATGTGTAATAAAATATTAAACAACTTAGAATGGTACCGCCGGATACCGGCAAGTGTTGTCAAAAAATACAATCAGAACTTCTACGCATTAATAGACACTGCCTACTCCATTTCTATGGGAATTCATTAGGAACAACTTTCCCCGTACACCGGTTTTTTACTCATTACCAAAAGTCCATAAAGACACTCAAAACCCCCCCAGAAGACCAATCATTTCTGGTGTAGGGGCGATTAGTGAGAACGCCAGTAAATTAGTGGACAAAGTTCTAAAACCATTTGTTTCATCCCTACCTTCCTTTGTTAAGGATACATCACACTTTTTGCAAATTATCGATAGATTGGAAATTCCTGAATATGCATTATTTGTGACAATAGATGTCGAATCTCTTTATAGTTCTATCCCTTACGAGAAAGGTGTAGCAGCTATTAAACACATTCTTCGCACAGCTAGAGATGTGGACCCCACATATGGAGAGTTCATCATCTCATTGTTAGAATTCATTCTCAGCCACAATGTTTTTACCTTCAATGGCTCCCACTACCTCCAGGTGCAGGGGGTTGCGATGGGGACATGTTGTGCCCCATCGCATGCCAACCTGTACCTGGGGGAGTGGGAGGCCATGTTTTGGGGTGACGAGAATCTATCGATGTACACGGACCACATACTTGGGTGGTACCGGTACATCAATGACCTCTTTATTATATGGGATGGATCGATCGATCTCCTCCAACAATGCCTTT
Source organism: Lithobates clamitans (assembly GCA_037952925.1). Taxonomy (NCBI): domain Eukaryota; kingdom Metazoa; phylum Chordata; class Amphibia; order Anura; family Ranidae; genus Lithobates; species Lithobates clamitans. The sequence goes on along the minus strand of JBBGZY010000023.1, from coordinate 4,752,427 downwards.
TGAGGATGAACCGAAATGAGTTCAACCTAAACTTTACGATGTCATTTGATAAGCACTGCGTCACATTTCTGGATGTGGGGGTCTACAGAGGAGAGGGAGGGACTATTATGAGCAAACTTTATAGAAAACCTACCTCGAGCAACGCAATCTTGCATGCCACCAGCTTCCACCCTAAACCCCTTCTTGATTCAATTACGTATAGCCAATACCTTAGGGTGAGACACAATTGTTCCAATGACGATACCTTTAGAATTGAGGCAAATAAATTACGTGACAGATTACTACTATGGGGCTACTCTCATGCCTCACTCAAACGGTCCTTTAAGAAGGCTCTTATGCAGTCTAGAAATGAGCTACTTCATTCTGAGAAAGCCAAAAAAAATGGACAAGTCAGGAACATTGTAGAAAGATACTGGCATATGCTACAGTGTGATCCAACACTGGGACCGTTTGGCCCCCCCAGACCCCTCTTCACCTTCAAAAGAACCACCGCTCAGAGATAAAATCGCCACTAGTGAATTCAAGGGGGAAGCAGGTAAATCCCACTGTAGATACAGGGTAACTTTTAGATGCGGGGATTGCAACTATTGTAAATATATGCTCACAGACAAAAACCCGACCCTCCCGAATGGCCAGTTTTTCTATCCCAAACACTTCGCTAACACAAACTTACGGAGTAATCTATATGCTTCTATGCGAGTGTACATGTTTCTATATCGGAAAAACAAAAACGGAGTTCTGGAAGAGAGCATATAGACATATACTGGGCATGAAAACCTGTGACCCTAACCTCCCACTTAGGAGACCTACTACAATAGTGCACAATGGCAAATTCACGAAAAATAAAATTTCTCATTTGGGACCGTGTGCACCCGGATTCCAGGGGGGGGCGACTGGAACAAGACATTGCTACAATCTATGAAGCCGTCTCTCGGGTCCCAGCAGCGTCTCTCGGGTCCCAGCAGCGTCTCTCGGGTCCCAGCAGCGTCTCTCGGGTCCCAGCAGCGTCTCTTTTGGGTCCCAGCAGCGTCTCTCAAGCACAAGGAGCGTCCGCGGGGAAGGTGCCAGCGTCTCAGGTAACGTGCTTATGAGTGTGGCGTCTTAACAGCGAGGAACGTGCACACCACCCACCCCTACTGCTCGTGCACGATTTTCGGCGCCATTATCGGCAAGAATTCTCTTTGGCGATTTGACGAAAAGGTCATTTTCGGGTAATAGTTTCCGCAGTCTAAATTTCGGTGCATCCCTAATAGAAATCCTATTTTTTTTTTTTTTTTTTTTTTTTTTTTTCCTTTTACAGGTCTAGATAGGTTAGTGTTATATTGTGGGTGTCTGTAGATGCAGGGATTTTAGTTTTAGCATGGACTTCCACTTTAAGTCTTCGTGTCAGTGGAACTGCCTGCCCGTTGTTCCAATAATGTATAATTATCTCCCTTTTTTTTTTTTTTTTTTTTTTTTTTTTTCGACTTAAAAATAGAACACCAGGAAAAGTACTAATTTTATTGTGAATGATTTAGAGAAGTTATGTGCAATCCTTTCCCAAATGGGTCCAGAGGTTGACTGTAAAGGCTAAAAATTTTGTTTTTATTATGCCACAAACCGTCAGTTTGTGGCATAATAAATTGGGAGTTTGAGCTTCTGCAGCTCAAACTCCCAATTCTGGCTTACCTACAATTTAAAGTGGATGTAAACCCGAAATTTTTTTTTTTTATATCATACTGTAGAGTATAAGATTTCCTATCATTTGAGCCCAGTCTTGCCACACAGAGTTAATCCATCTCTGAGCAATCCTCTTTTATTGTTCAGTGAGAAAAATCTTGACAAACTGAGAAAAACTTTGTCAAATACTCCCCTTGCTGTGAGTGACCGCCTAAGACACATGTATTATTTTTTAATTCCCTCCCCCACTCCTTTCTTCAGCAGCTCTGCAAGGATTGGCTGTAACACACCTCAGCATGATTTGGCATGCTGAAGTCATGTGGTTACTTTCCTGTCTTTTCACTGGATGTTAGAGATCATAGCAGAAGTTCAGTGTTAGAAATAAACAGGAGAAAATGCATATTGACAAGGAGTGTAGAGGTGGAGGTGTAGAGGTCTGACATCATGACTCCATCCACCGAGCTCCAGACAACAGACCCACACACAGAATCTGCAGTTTTTCGGGAGAGGGGAGACATTTGACAGGTAAAGATACATGCAGGAGGCAAGTGTGTCCTTTATAGATAACCCCCATGGCAGTAGTTTAGAAAGGATGACATTGGGTTTACATTCACTTTAAGGCCTCATGTATATTGCTGCTGGTAAACGGACGTTTAGGAGCAGTTGGGCATTTTTGTTTTCAACCACTCCTGAACTCTCCTCTGTTATCTTATCAGTACATATGTACACAGGTTCGTTTTATAGTAGTTTCTAGGCAGTTGTGTTTAGAGGCTTTTTTGGAACCCAAAAAAATGCGTTCAGAAGCTGTGTTTAAAGACATTCCAAACGCTGCTAAATGCAGCTACCCGCGTTTAGGCACGTTTTAGTCCTAGTAGCGGTTTTTTTAAAGGAAAACACTTTATTAATTTTGAGCCCGGTAAATGCTAAAAACACACCAAAAACTCAATTATCACTGTATGCAAGCTTGATATATCATGTGATATTCCCCCTCATCAGCCAATTATGCTGTAGAATACACACTCTCTGGTTAATTATGCAGCTGAACCTACATATTAGAAAAGTATCCTGTGGACATGCCTTGAGCAGTCAATGGATGTGTCCAGTAGCGACGAACTCTGGTCCTCTCACGCAATTTTCTACATCTTTGGAGCCTCGGCAAAAGCAACATCAGGGGCATTTCCTCACACATGCTCATCATGGGATCCATATTAACAAACCAACCAAAAAATAACAGCTAGCTACAAGCATACTGCTTTCTCAGCTGATATTCACACTGTTCTCTCACAGAATGGCTGAAATAGTTAATAAATACTTGTTTTTAGTGCTTTCTAATAGGGATGCACTGAAATTTCGGCCACCGAAACATATTGGCCGAAAATGGCCCTTTCAGCGAAAAGCCGAAAGAATTCTTGCCGATGCTGGTGCCGAAAATTGCGCATGCGCAGTAGAGGCGGCAGAACCGGCGGGTGACGTTACTCGTGTGGGCAGCGTGCACGTTCCTAGCGGTTAAGACGCCGCAACGCCTCACTCGTAAGCACGTTCCCTGCTGAGGCGCTGGCATCTTCCCTGCGGACGCTCCTCGTGCTTGTGAGACGCTGCTGGGACCGGAGAGGTGGTACTGGGAAGCGAGAGACGGTTTCATAGAGGGCTGCACATAGCATACTCAGGTACAAGAGTGGGCACTGTCACTCCTGGATGACTACCAGTACTATTCGCCGGTGAGCATTGCTGCTTTTGCTTTCTTCAACTGACAGAAACAAACTAGTACTTTTATTTCTTGATTTATTTATTTATTTTTATTTTTTATTATAGTAATAGTACTGACTCTCTTTAAAATGACTGTCTGCACTGCAGTAAATCTGATCTGACTTGTAGCAAAAAAAAAAAAAAATTTTATAATTGAACTGACTGAGTGATTAAATATGATATGTAATAGATTGCAAATTGCAAGCTGCTTCTTTTTTTTTTTTTTTTTTTTTTTTTTTTTTTTGTGCTATTCTGTAGTATACAGTATAAAATTCATGCGCTTGCTGTTATTGAATGTCACTTTGACAGCGTAGTATAAGTTATACAGTACTGACATGACAGCAAGCGCATGAGTTTTTCTTTAAACATGACAGTATGCAATAAATATATAATATATTTCATATATAATAATTATATTTATTGCGTACTGTCATATTTTAAAAAATTAATGCGCTTGCTGTCATGCCAGTGTTGTATAAGTGTAAGGCTGACTGCAGGTCAGCCTGTATTTGTAGGAGGAGCCAGGCTGCATAAAACCTGCCCTCCTTTGCCTCCTCCCTTGTGGTTGTAGGCTCTCGTATCTCTTCCCGGTAGCGTCATTTCCGGTGCGACCTGTCTAACATCACTTCCAGGTTTTCGTCTCGGCTAGGAAGACGTGCGACTGCAAGGGAGGCTCCGAGTCTCCCGTTTTTTACATGCAGGATTCAGGTTTAGTCGGGAGGGGTCCACGGGCTGATGGCAACTAGGGGTGCAACGGAGCGTCAATGATCCGTGATCTGAAAAGCCTTTGGAAAGGCCACAGCTTCGGCCAAGCTCCATAGTGGTGGCCATCTTGGTACACCCGGCGGCGGCCTAGGTGATCGGCGCGCTGACGTCCTCATCAGCCGCCTCAACTGCAAGCAAGCTCCAATCGTAGGGGAGATGTGGATATTACAGTGGGGGGAGATTTGGATATTGCAATGGGGGAGATTGTGGATATTACAGTGAGGACTACATGGTGGTGGAATCTTCACAGGTTTTTGTAAATTCAATTAATTTTTTTATTTTTATTTTTTTTTGATCCGACATGTGACTCCTGATCTGAGGAACGGTCCGAACCGTGAGTTGTTTTTTTTTTTTTTTTTTAATCTGTTGCACCCCTAGTGGCAACCCTCATCTGGACTGTCTCAGGCTGCTACTGGCTGGAGAGCTCCCTGATGGGGGATGGCGGTCTCGGCCCCTCTCCTCCGGCGGCGGTGCAACCATTTCCGTCATATGGTGGGATGGTGAGGCTCCCCCTCCTGATCACTGGGGCACAGGGCGCCTGTACATCCCGATCCAGATGCCTCTACTCTCCCCATTTCAGGGTCCGGTCGGGTTCGGAGCACTGCCGGTTTCCCAGTGTCAGTTCTGACGTCAGAGGCTCGGGGCTGAGGCCATTACTGTGTGTATCTCTGATACACGCATGCGGTCCCTTAGGAGCTGTTAATCTCTCATAACACGCATGTTATTAGGCTGCACTCTGGCTGGCTCTGGCATTACCTGCAACGCTGGGGGTCTCCGGGGTCAGTAGACGGGGGTCGGAGCTGGCTGGACTGAGGACATTCATAGCTGCAATAGTAATCTTAGTGTTTAGGTCTGCTGTCACCACTGACTAGTCAAACCCATGGGGAAATATGGAGATGCCTTATTCATGTTAAAGCATAGGCATGTATAGGCAGGGTCTCCTCCGTCCCCCCCTCCTGAGCTCCATGTGATGGGCCTCCCCCCTCCTGAGCTCCAAGTGGCGGGCCTCCCCCCTCCTGAGCTCCACGTGGCGGGCCTCTCCCCTCCTGAGCTCCACGTGGCGGGCCTCCCCCCTCCTGAGCTCCACGTGGCGGGCCTCCCCCCTCCTGAGCTCCACGTGGCGGGCCTCCCCCCTCCTGAGCTCCACGTGGCGGGCCTCCCCCCTCCTGAGCTCCACGGGGCGGGCCTCCCCCCTCCTGAGCTCCACGGGGCGGGCCTCCCCCCTCCTGAGCTCCACGGGGCGGGCCTCCCCCCTCCTGAGCTCCACGGGGCGGGCCTCCCCCCTCCTGAGCTCCACGGGGCGGGCCTCCCCCCTCCTGAGCTCCTCGTGGTATCTGAGGCTGGATCCCGGTGCTGGGGGGGTGTTTCTCCTGGTTACACTTAGACTCCGGACACAGCACCATCACTGGGGGTGTTCGGGGGAGGGTTTGAGGCGTTTCAGCTTGCCCCGGGCACACCGCACACACATCGCTCCCTTCCAGCGGTGCAGTGTCATGTCACAGCATTTCGTTTGTAGGTTTTGGTTTGTAGTTTTCAGTTGTAGCTTTTCATTCATAGTTTTCCTTCATGGCTTTTCTGTTGTAGCTTTTCGATCATTGCTTTTCGATCTTAGGTTTTCATTTGTAGATTTTTGTTCGTAGCTTTTCAATTTGTAGCATTTTTCATGTTGTAGCCTTTCTTTCACTGCTTTCCTTTTTAGTTAGTGCTCATATCTAGGATCTGTCACGTCTAACAGATCCATATGGGCTGAGGTTTCGTTTTAATCCCACAATCTTCTCACCCGTATACCATACGTCATACATGCACGTTCACCATTACACCTTTACTACTACCCACCACGGTCTGTGGGTACCTTAGTCCTGAGTGTTCGTTTTTAATTACCTGTCTTGGTGCTGCAGGTTGCTTGGGCTCGCTTACTGCATACACTAGGGTGGTGTTGTCATTGCTTTTTCTGCACCCTCATCCTCATACTTGTCAGACACCAAGGGGTGTTGTTATTTCATGGGCTCGTTGTCTGTTTATATTCTCTGGTCGTTTTCACACAGTAGGGCTGTTTACGTTTTCTCACTGCAGGTTACCCATCACGTCTATAGGTTCAATCAGATTGAGGTGATCGTTTTTAATTGGCTTGTCCAGTGGCAGGTCTCCTCATCTGTTCTCATGCAGCTCACGTATCTCGTGCTAATTTTAGTTTCTCATGCAATTTTACGTCTCTCATGCAATTTTACGTTTCTCTTGCAATTTTACGTTTCTCTTGCAATTTTACGTTTCTCGTGCAAGTTTTACGTTCTCATGCAGTTTGCGTTTCTCATGCTGCTCAGGTTTCGGCAGCTCACACTACTCACCTTTCTCGTTCAGTTATGTTCCTTCACACAGCTTACTTGCATTACATCTCTATTTCTGTTTCATTTATTTCAGGTTACCATTTACTTCAGTACCCGGACACGTTTTCAGGTTTCTTGGCCGGTGCTTACGTTTTCAGTTTGCCTATTACGCCTCAGGTACTCGACCTGGTAATCAAACAAGACTGGCATACGTTGATCCCATTCTTATGGTGTGTTTTTTTTTGGGGGGGGGGTGCGGTTGGTCGCAGGTAAGTTCTTGGGGGCGATTGTTGCATTCTTTGTAATGTCAAGTTTATTTTTTCCGTTTTTGCAGGTCATGTCTCCAATAAGCGGATGTTGGGGACTTCGCTTCTATCTCTCCCTTCTCTGGCTAGGGGATCGGAGCACGGTAGCTGACCCTCTTTTCAGACCCTGGACCGTCCTAAGGCCTCATTGTTCACACATAGCTAGCTGCAACTCTTTGATTTGATGGCAGAATTACAACGCAGGGGATTTGCTTAACCGGCTTCGGCTCCGGAAGCCCAGTTTTTTAGGTTGCTGTTCCCTTGTGCGTCGGACGCAAGTGCGGAGAAAGTTACCCTGCGGACTGTGGTTTCTTACCTGTCCTAAATCTACACTACCCTTAATTCCCTAGCTACGTCCTGCCAGGAGTTGCGTAATCAAGTGGAATGGTTGGAAGTCAGCCTAATGCAGCTTCTACTGGCTCAATGGTTATTGTATTCCGGAACCCCCTCGGTGCCTAGGCCGGTACCGGTAGGCCCAGGTCTCAGACGCAGATGCCTGCGCCACGCCTTCTCCTTGGTTCCAGCAGTTAGGTTCCCATTGGGCTGACGCAGCAGCCCTTTTCAATTAGATTTTTATTTTTGAATGCCAAGAAGGCTTATGTCACTGTTTTGGAATGTTTTCCAGGCTTTCCGGTTGAGGTTCCTAGTTACAAATCCAGTACCTATTAGTTTTTCTGTTTTTTCTACTCCCAACTCAAATTGGCCCACGACAGGTCGTATCTGGCTGGGACTCAGCATTTCTGTTTTGAAAGACCCTGACAGGCCTTTATTTTCTACGCACCCTATTAAATCCATCCTCAAAGGGATCCTGAGGAGTAACCCTCCTGCTGTGCCCTGCAGACTTCCCATCACGGGTCATATTTTCCGTGATGCCTGACATGCTCTTGAGGTCTCCTTTTTTCAGTTGGTACCCAGCTTGGCGCTCAAGGCAGAGGTATATCTGGCCTTTATGGTTTGAGGCCAGGGGATTTATGCTTTCTGGCCCAGGGTCTTGCATACTTTTTGGCCAATCAACTGGTTAGGCACCCCAGCCTCTTCTGGTTACATCTGCATGCTCACAAGACACAGCAAGCGGGAGGCGGCACTGACATCAGGTTCTTGGAGACCAGCTAGGCGTGGTACCAGACATTGGTGTTAGACCAGCTCATCAGTGTTACGTCTGATAAATCCAGGGATGGTCCTCTGTTACCTTTTCCTTTGTGCTCCCCTCTCCGCAGCGCAATGCATACTTCATTGCCGCCCCCTTTTGGCCAATTGGGGTCTGGACCCTAAGCATACTCTAAAAATTGTAGATGGGGGTATGGCGCTTCCTGGTAGGGTGTGTAAATAAAATGTGATAAAGTGAATGTTATGAAATTATATATTATACCATAAGCAAACGGTGACTGCAAAATTCATATTGAGTGACCCCATGGGTATTTAAAACAACAAACGTGATAAAAAGGTAAAAAAACCCTTAATATATTGCATATGCCTATATGTCACAGGTAGTTCCAAAGATCACCACTAGGTGCTGCTGCTAATACGATAAGCAGCCGATGTGATGAATCCAGCATATACAAGTGCAAACAGTATACCAGATCTATAAAATGTCCATATGGACTAAAAAATGTGTCAGAAGAAACACAAGTAAATAAAAACCAAAAGCAAAAAACAAAAAAGTCTGTTCACAAGTGGTGCGTCCCAAACTATAAAGCATAAAAATGTTCCAAAGGCTAAGTGACTGTGGTGCCCTCAACGGTGAAAATCCGTGACTTCTGTGCTCCCCTTTTGGCTTCCCACTCACCGGCTCCCACTACCCCTGCAGGGGTGACAGACACTTTAAATTCCAAACGCTGTCCTCTTGGCTGGTATCACTGAGATAGGATGTCCTCTCTCTTAGGCATTTCCAGATTTCCACTTATACCACGTCCAAGAAAGGGATCCCCAGAGAAGTCCTTCTGATAGCGAATCCACAGTGTGTCACAATGTTCAAAATGAGACCACCTCCTTCAGATTTGATTATCTAGTAGCAAGGTCTGCATTGGAGAGTATATAATGAAGTGACAACCCTTGCAGATTTAAAATCTGGATGCAGAAAGATACTCCCAATTTGCTTAAGCCGGAAATTCAAGACAAATGGCGTGCCGCAAAAGAAGGGAGGTGCCTGGCCCAAAGTTGCTGACCCAGCTCTCCCCACACACACAAACTGACCCGGAAAGGGGGGAGGCCAGAGGACCCACTGAGGCATGATGTCAGTCTTGTACTGGATGCTGGAGCGAACGGTCAAAGAGCACAATAGGGTCTCTTCCTCTTCTTTGGCCTCAGTGGGTCCTTTGCGGCACGCCATTTGTCTTTAATTTCCGGCTTAAGCAAATTGGGAGTATCTTTCTGCATCCATATGATTTTAAATCTGCAAGGGTTGTCACTTCATTATATACTCTCCAATGCAGACCTTGCTACTAGATAATCAAATCTGAAGGAGGTGGTCTCATTTTGAACATTGTGACACACTGTGGATTCGCTATCAGAAGGACTTCTCTGGGGATCCCTTTCTTGGACGTGGTATAAGTGGAAATCTGGAAATGCCTGGGAGAGAGGACATCCTATCTCAGTGATACCGGCCAAGAGGACAGCGTTTGGAATTTAAAGTGTCTGTCACCCCTGCAGGGGTAGTGGGAGCCGGTGAGTGGGGAGCCAAAAGGGGAGCACAGAATTCACGGATTTTCACCGTTGAGGGCACCACAGTCACTTAGCCTTTGGAACATTTTTATGCTTTATAGTTTGGGACGCACCACTTGTGAACAGACTTTTTTGTTTTTTGCTTTTGGTTTTTATTTACTTGTGTTTCTTCTGACACATTTTTTAGTCCATATGGACATTTTATAGATCTGGTATACTGTTTGCACTTGTATATGCTGGATTCATCACATCGGCTGCTTATCGTATTAGCAGCAGCACCTAGTGGTGATCTTTGGAACTACCTGTGACATATAGGCATATGCAATATATTAAGGGTTTTTTTACCTTTTTATCACATGTTTGTTGTTTTAAATACCCATGGGGTCACTCAATATGAATTTTGCAGTCACCGTTTGCTTATGGTATAATATATAATTTCATAACATTCACTTTATCACATTTTATTTACACACCCTACCAGGAAGCGCCATACCCCCATCTACAATTTTTACACATGTTAGTCCTCTTTGAGGGCTCAACTAGGGGAGGCAGCATACCTACACTCTTTTCTTCCTTTTTTCTTTCTCTTTCCTCTCTCCTTTATTGGGTACCTACCACCTGCACCTTCTTTCAGGTCCCTTTCTGCCCCTACCCTCCCCCCCCCCCCCCGTCCTCTCTTCTCTCTCTCTCACTCTTTTTGGTACTTGTCCTAAGCGCAGAGACTCTGGCCTTGACCTAAGCATACTCTGGCCATTCATTCAGGATGGGAGCGGCTTCTGCGGCTTTGCACCAAGGGGTCCCAGCCCTTATTATTTAGAGTCTGGGTAGGTGGAGGTCATCTTATTTCTCTTGGTTTGTCCCAGAGCCACTTTTTGAGATGCCACAAGCATTTGTCAATTTGGCAGATTGCACGTTAATTCTGTGTGATAGTTGTTTGTTAACCTTTCATCCTACTGTGTTTTATTTTTGCCCCCTTTTAGGCATACTGACTGCGTGACCCTGGCACACCTCAGGTCAGTGTTCTATGTTGCTCTTTGTTCCTTTCCTATACTATTCACAGATGACTCCGAGTACAAGTGTAAGCCTGACCGCAGGTCAGCCTGTATTTGTAGGAGGTGTCAGGCTGCATAAAGCCTGCCCTCCTTTGCCTCCTCCCTTGTGGTCATAGGCTCTCGTATCCCACCCACCCATCCCCTTTTTTCTTTTACTTTTCTTTACTTTTCATTTAATTTTCTTTCATTTCAAACTTGGGTATGCCCCCTTTTAGGCATACTGACCACGTGACCCTGGCACACCTCAGGTCAATGTTCTCAGTTGCTCTTTGTTCTTTCCTATACTATCCGCAGATTGACTCGGAGTACAACTGTATAACTTCTAATACTACGCTGACACAAAGTGACAAATTTTATTCAAGGACAACAAGGCACATGGAGTATACTACAGAATAGCTCAAAAAAAAATAAAATGGCATGCAATTGCAATTTGCAAGCTATCCATTCCATTTCAAATCAAATTTATTCAGTTCAATTATATATATATTTTTTGGTACAAGTCAGATGTACTGCAGTGCAGACATAACTACCTTGCATGCCAAGAGCAGCACCATTAAAAAAAAAAAAAAAAAATTGGTTAGTATTTTATTTTTTAAAGCTGCCTCCTGGGGTTAAGCTTTTAAATTGATTTCGTCCCCCCCCCTCCAGATTTCACTCCCACTATAAATCATTCTATGATATTATTCTACGTTACCAGCAAAGGTGGACCATGTCTGCCGTGCGGAAATATTTCACTCTTTGCTCAACAGAAATTTCAAGAGGGGGTACAGTGCCAAAGAATTTTTCAACAGGTTTGATACACCACCTGAAAACGCGTCATCCAGTTCAGCATTCTGATTACAAGAAAACAGCGCCACTTCCAAAAAGTGCCTCAGGCTTAACACCATCTGTGGCCAGTGTTTGAAAAGGTTAAAAAATATGCAAGTGACAGTCCCAAATCTCATGCCATTACAGATAAAATTATGGAATTTATTGCATTAGACGACCAGCCATTCTCTGTTGTGGAGGACGTTGGATTCCTTAGGCTCATGCTACATATTGAGCCACGTTACTCACTACCAAGCAGATGCTACTTTGCAGATACCAGTCTACATGAATTGTTCAGCAGTGTTAGAAAACACGTTCAGGAGCTCATGACTACCGACATCATAGCAATCAGTTTTACTACCGACATTTGGAGTTCAGATGTCAGTCCAACAAGCATGCTCAGCCTGACAGCGCAGTGGATAGATGACAAATTTCAATTGCAAAACATCCTACTTAACGCACGTGAGTTTGTTTGATCACATACTGCAGCAGCAATATCTGCTGCTTTAAAAACCATGCTTGGCACATTGAGAAGTCTAAAGTGCATTTGATTGTCTGTCTGAGATAATGCGCGGAATATGGCAAAGGCAATGGAGGACAGTGAACTTCAAAGCATACCGTGCATGGCACACACGCTACAATTGGCTGTGAATGAAGGATTGCTGAGGGTCACTTTAAGCATTCTCCGCTTGCTTATTCCAGATTACAAGCTTTGCAGATGCAGTTTGGAATGGCACGGAAACGATTGCAGCAAAATGTAGCCACTCATTGGAACAGCACCTACTATATGCTACAAAGTCTTTTTGAACAAAAGCGTGTTTTAGCTGCATACATTGCAGATTACGAGCTGCCAGCAACACTGAATGCACATCAGTGGACGTTAGTTGAAAATAGTTGGTCTCTTCTATCTCCATTTGAACAGTTAACAAAAGAAATAAGCTCAACTAATGCTTCCATCGCTGAAGTTATCCCCTTGTTGCTGCACTGAAGTGTCTGCTTGGAAAAGAGGTAAAAATGGCTAAAACCACTCTACTGGAGGCAGTTACCAACCGGTTTCAAGACACCGAGTCCAACCCTCTGTACTGCATTGCAATAGTTCTAGATCCTTGATTTAAAGAGCATTACTTTAATGTGGCGAAAAAGCAGCGTGCACGGGAAATGATACTGGCACAAATGGAGGTGGTGGAAGGCTCTAGTGAAGGAGTTTCGAGGTGTCGCACAGAGTGAGAAACGGTCGCATACAAGTGAAGAGGAAGACACTCCCTCCATATCTGATATGTCTGAAGAAATTTTACACGAATGCACCCCAATCCATAATGGTGCTACAACAAGTGCAGCTACCAAACAGCTGGACATTTATTTAGCTGAACAGCCTATTGCCAGAAGCGACAATACCCTTGAGTACTGGTGCATCAACAAAGAATGTTTTCCCTTGATTGCACGCAGATATTTATCTGCCCCAAGCACCAGTAGAGAGAGTGAGAGACTATTCAGTCTAGCATCTCCTATTCTTAATGAGAAGAGAAACCGTCTCTCCTGTGAGAAAGCTGAACAGCTTTTGTTCTTAAAGCGAAATCTGCCACTTCTACTGAAATAGATTTAAAAATCCGTAGCATAGTCCAATTCATTTACAATGTTGAACACAGTAAATTAATTGGTATTGGACTGTGCTATTGGACATTTGGAACATACAACATAGTATGACTGACTACCTAGTATGTTCCAATCGTCTAGTTGTGCCATTTGTTGGTTGTTCATTGTAGTTCTTCTACAGTTTTTTTGCACTTCAATTTAAGAGAGAACTCCAGCTTTTGAACTACTTTACCATAGTTTGTTGCTGTTGGGCCTAACTATGTCTCTCCCTAAGATGTCAGGCCGCTGCATGTGCAAATGCAAAACTGTATGTTCTGTTTCTGTGGCTGTTTACATACTACAGTACTATACCGCACTGTATTCCAGGTATGGACGAAGACTTCCGTAAACACAGACTAGTCTACATTGCTTGCTGTGATTGGCTGAGCACCGATGCTGTAGACTAGTCTGTGTTCCACTTCCAGGATGTCTCCGCCCATACCCGGGGCCGGAACACAGTGTGGTCTACTGTATGACTATGTATCTAACCCACAGCCACATACATACTTATCGCACATCCAGCCGCTGACACCATTGGAGAGAGAACTGAATTACTAGTTCTGATGTAAGTTGGATATAAAATATAAAAAAGTCAGTCTTTGGCATTTTTATATTATTATTAATTATTATATTATTATTTTAAAATAAATATATATATATATCGGTATCAAGGAAGATTTATTTTCGGTATCGGTTTCGGCACCAAAAAACCCATTCGGTGCATCCCTACTTTCTAATCAATTGGGAGGGTCTTCTGAGGTTATCTTTAGTAAACGCTCCTGAACGCAAACACAGCTTGTAAACGCTGCTAAACACACGTTTTTAAACATGAATTACTAGCTGTGATGTTCCAGCGTTAAGGAGAGGTTGAAAACGTCCCGTGTTCACGAAGCCTAAAGGTAAAGCTTTGTTTAGTTGTAAAAAAAATAAAAATGTTTATACTTGCCTGCTCTGTACAATGGTTTTGCACAGAGCAGCCTCAATCCTCCTCTTCTGGGGTGCCTTGCCTGTGCTCCCGGCTCCTTCCCTTCATCGGGTGCGCCCACAGAAAGCTGCTTTCCATGGAGGCACCCTTTTGGGCTCGCTCCCAAGTCCCGCTGCTGTGTCTATTGACACAGACAGTTGGACTGACCCCCCACCCCTCGCGTCACTGGATTTGATTGACAGCTGCGGGAGCTAATGGCTCCTGAGCCCTGCTGCTATCAATCTGTCCAATGAGGAGAGAGACCGCGACTGGAGCCGCTGGGCTCGTGTATATCTTTTGGATCGGATCAGGCTCAAGAAGAGAAAGGGGGGGGGGGGGGGGGTCCTGGGGGCAGCTGCAGCAAAGAAGGTTTTTCACCTTCATGCAGATAATGCATGAAGGTGAAAATCTGTAGGGAACTGATAAGTTTTCAATAATTTGTAAGCAGTGAATTGTGTCCTTCACAAAGGAAGGCAATGAGGTAACAAGAGGTTGGAGGTAGGAGTCAATTACTTGGCTTAAATAGTAGGCCCTTGATGAGTACTGCATGTATAATCACTATAAATTGAGAACAAGATATTAGAAAAATAAACCACTGAATATAGAAAAAAATCAAGATCGCACAAATGCATGACAAATCACAATTATCTCAAGAATGCACAGGCTGAGAATTGACCCAGGTATTTCCTTACCTGGATGATAAGTATCTTATAAAATCTGAAAATACGGCTCAGATGTCGGGAGGATATTTATGCAAGAGAGATATTTGGTGAAACCACAGGAGGAAGACAAAAGGATTTCAAAACAAAATACTTATCTGAGAAGAAGAGATACTATAAATCTACTATTATGGAAACCAGACTAACATAATAATATGACTCATATACTTGACCTACCGGTATATCCAATAGCATTGGGTCATTAGTTATTGGCAAACCAAAGTAGATCCCTAAAAGGATTCTGTCACATTTTCATAGCCAAAGTGAACTTCCCAGAAAGGTATTATCAGGCTGTCCTATAAGTCCTAAACCATGCAGGCACAAGAAAGGGGGAAAGACTATTCAAATATCTTGACCAAACCATGGATAAATATATAAGGGGGGCATGACCTGGACATGACTGAATGAGGACGTGTGTCTGTTTGAGCTCCTGGCCTTCTCCCGAATACCCCAGCCTATTTCAAAACGCTCCCTACAGCATGCTCTCAGCTAAGAAGAGGAAGACTAAGGGAGGCAATAAGGCAGCTAAATCTGTTAAAGCTGGAGGGGAAATAGCTTGCTTTTTCCCAAACTCTCAGGTGGCCTCTCCCGATCTCAAGATGGCGTAGCCATGCTGCCTGTTGCAGGAGACGCTGAACTCTAATGATCAACCTGCCTTGCCTGCTACCTCCTATGTTATCAGACTCTTACTCGGACACTCCAGCAGCTCTCCACTTGAGCACACAGAGTCCATCTTCCCATCCTCTTACCCTACCACTGGACGCAGAGCTACGGGCACTTCTCCATGACCTCCCGACCAGTAGTGTATTTAGATTTTGTGCTGCCCTAGGCTCGACTAAACCTGTGCACCCCTAATTAAAATATTGTTAAGGGTACACCCCTTGCTGTTTAAGACCCGCCCTGAAATTTTCAAGTGGGGACACTAGTTCTGAGGGCCTGGGGGGGGGGCATGCAATGGATCCCTCTAATTTGCATAGATTTCCTCACTTCCTGTTTGGCTATAGGGCAGGAAGTGAAGGGAAATCTCTGCAATGGGACAGGGACTCTGCAATGCTACAGGGATGGTAAAAAATAAACTGTCAGGGGCTATAACCCTCCCTTACTTTATTCCAAAATTGAAAAAAAAAGTGTCACCCATAGTTCTACTTTAGGGACAAATTTCTGATAATTTTATAGAGGACTAAGCAGTAATGATTGTGCCAATAGTGCAGCAGAAAACACATAGCACAGTGAGGAAGGTTTGAGGTCCAGGACGATATGACAGTCAAAATTAGAAGTGGACCCCCCCCCCCCCCCAAAGCCGCGGAATGCTGGCTGCCTGCAAACCGAAAGCAGTGCGGCCGCTTTATGGGGGTGCTAGACTAATTTGCCTCTCAGCCCAGTCCACCCCATAAGACTGGTGCTACACTAACAGCGCAAGCCGGTGGGGACTCTTTCCGTGCTGCCCCCCTGCAAAGTGCTGCTCTAGGCCTGGGCCTTGTCGGCCTAGGCCAGTATACAGCGTTGCTCCCGACTAAGTCGGATATAGCGTCTTTTATTGGCTGACTGGAAGCACCCTAGAGACTCTAGGTCAAGCGGAACGTGCAGTCCCTCTCCGCTTGGCTGACCATGGGGGAAGCTTCATTGGAGACCCTGTAAAAAACGGGGAGCCTCACTAGAATCCCTCAAAGATGCTCATGTCGAGGCCGCAGTGACCCTGAAACTCCACATGTAGAACAGGAGCCGGTGCAATAATCTGTGGTTCCGAGGTCTGCCGGAGGCGACAGGACCCGAAGACCTGGCGGAGACAGCTGTAGCCATCTTCTGCAGGATCTCTGACGCCCTCCCCGCAAACTTAGAAACTTGACCGGATCCAGAGGGCCCTGGGCCCCCTGACCCACCGATCCTAACTGACCGAGGGATGTGATCTGCAGAGTTCACCATTACACACATAAGGAAAGCATCATCTACAAGGCCTGGGAGGCTGGGGATGTCGACTCTGATGGAGCGACAGTAAAAATCCTGCCTGATCTTTGTAGGGCTACCCTGCACAGACGTGCTTTGCTCCGCCCAGTCCTGGATTTGGCCCACCAGCTCGGTGCTACATACAGGTGGGGTTACCCCCCCCTCTCTTAACCTCCAAAGGGATCAAAGCTTATTCACCCTCCGCACACCTAGAGAACTGATGGCTTTTTTCCTGTACATGGAATTGGATCCCATCCCTGTTCTGAATTGGCTGCTATTTCTCCCTCAGCTCGGTGGTCCGCTCGGGATCGACGACACCTTGGAGGAACTCCTAACCGCAGAGAATCGGGCGGAGATCCAGAGTACCTCCCCCAAAAGGCCCACGTGAGTCCTAAAGCGCCACGATCACCAGGATGTCTTTATCCGTCACACCTTAAACTGCTGGATTTTAAAGGAAGCCAATTGATTCTAGGTGGGGATTTTAATAACCCACTGACCCCCACGGGAGACACCTCTTTGGGCTCTTTCTCTGTCCCTGCTGGCTCCCACAAGCGGATCACACAATCTCTACGTAGGGCTCAGCTGATTGATGTATGGCAGCTACAACATTCGCGGGAAAGAGATTACAGTTCTACTTTTCCCTTCCATCCCCCCCCCCACAAAGTTTACTCAAATTTGTTTTGTTTTTTTTTTTTTCTTTTTCCTGATTCCCCCATTGGTTCAATAACATGGTCTGACCATGCTCCTATCTCACTGATCTATGCCCTCTTGGATGTCTCTTCCCTTAAGACCTGCTTTTGGAGACTAAATGAAAGACTCTTACAGGTGCCGGAAATTCTTGCGGCGGTTACTAAGGAATTAACATATTTCCAGACAAATGGTACATAGCACAGTTACCCAGGGATAGTGTGGGAGGCCCATGAGGCTGTTATCTGGGGCATATTCATTAAGCACGGCTCCCGAATCAAAAGGGGGGAAAACAGTTAGATCTGCTCTTCACCAAACTTCATACTGTTGAATCCCAGCATAAACATGCCACTTCTTAGACACTAGACAACAAACTTGCCTCTCCACGGCCAGATTAACAATTTACTGTGTTTATAACACCAAGGAGGCATTGCAGATATGTCGCAAAATAAGCTGTGAATAGGGAGACAAATACGGGAAAACGTTTGGCTAGGTCGATTAGGGCACATAAACTGCAAACCTATATACCTCAAATCATGTCTTTGAGTGCTCAAAAAACACTTTGCCCGCGCAGATTTCACACGTTTTTAGGGATTTCACGCCTCCCTCTACAACTTACTTGCTACAAAGGGGCTACCAAACTATATAATGGACGAGTACATTAAATCATCCCAGATCGCTACACTTTTGCCCGAGCTTCTGGAAGAGCTAGAACAGGCCGTTGGCTCGACTAAACCAGGAAAGGCCCCAGGCCCAGACAGCTTCACTCTTCAATATTACTGGACATCACTCCCAATTCTTGGCCCTCACATGGTGGACCTGTTCAATGAACTTGAAGCGGATATGGTCTTCCCTAGGATACTTTGAGGGCGCGTGTTTACGTCCTCTCTAAGGAAGGAAAAGACCTGACCTCGTCTGGCAGTGTTAGGCCCATTTCTCTCCTGAACATTGACATCAAACTTCACTGAGATTCTTGCGACCCGTTTAGCCTGTCCATTTACAGGAATTGGTCCACTTGAACCAAGTGGGTTTTGTCCCCACCAGGCTCTTCTTGGAACATAATATCACGCATAAGAGCCGCTGTCCGACAACCTTGGTTATCCATAACCAACGCCATCTCAACCGCCTTTACCCCCCCCTTATCTCTCTCCTCTTTCTTCCTACCCCCCCCCCCTTCACAGCAGGAAACCAATTAATAGGGGCAGGCATGGCAATTCGCATGAGGCGCCAACATTAAATGCGTGTCTGCAGGAGAAATCTCCATTTCAGAGCAATCAATGGTGATGCCCTGGGCGTCCGTTTGGTCACCTATCTCAACAAAAACACCGTCCGCCTAAATCTGATTTCTGATTTCTTTGTAGAGACCAGGGACACATGGTCCCTGACTCTATGGAAGGACGGCCTTTTGTTTTTTCCGACATAGAAAGCTTTACATTCACATTCCATATAATAGACTACACCGATACTTTGACAATCGGCATAGAAGTTGGGTTTGTATTGCTCTCTATTTGGTAAAAATTATCTGTTGGGTATTCATCTATCTGCAGAAATTGCACGTTCTACATGGTGCAGTACCTGTGGACTTTCGAGCATTTCATTTCAATTTCGTTGTTAAATTGAGCTCCGTCCAACGATCTATGGAAGGATCTCATTTTAAATGATATTAAGCCTCTCAATGAACTGATGGAGTTATGGGAGGAAAGTAATTCTCTAGATGACTCGAAGATCTTTCTAGCGATTTCATTATTTTGGTCCTGCTGTATCAAATATTTTTACTGTAGAGAGATGTTTCCCACCCCCTCAAATGTACAAACCTAAATCCTTGTTATTTTCCCGTTTTACAAGGAAACCCCAATATATGATTGTTTACTCAACAAGTAACAAAGGAAATACAATCCGCTAGATGGAATAGGAGTAATATATCATCCAACCTGAGTTCTCCCGAACAAAAGGCTTTGATAGCCCTTACAAAGCATCATAAAATAATTAAGGGGGGGGATGGGGATGGTGTGTGGTCAGATGTGAGACGCAGGACGATGTGAGAGGATGCTGTATGCTCTCTCCCTGCTCTTCCCCGTGATGTAAAAGGCCGGCAGTAGTCAATGGGGCAGAGAGCGATGAGGGCGGGGGTCGCAGATAGAGCCTCACTCTGAGTGACAGAGGGGAATGAGGCACACACTCTCCGGAGACTCTTGGGGATCTGTGGGTCATTCTCGGGCCACTCCGAGTGAGACTGGGAGATGCTGCAGGCGGCGTGACACCTGGGAGGAACCCTGCGAGCGGCGGGGAGGACCCGCATATACAATGGGCACTCTAGGAGGTTTCCTATGGCGGCAAGGAACCGAAAGATGTGGGCCAGTGAGCGGGGAGCAGGACTGAAGAGACGGAACCGCAGAGGAAGCTGATGAGCTCCGGGGAAAAAGACAGCAGGTCAGCTCTATGTAAATCACAAACTGCTTGAACTGCAAACTGCAAATTGCTTAAGCTCTAAACTGCAAACTGCTTAGACTGCTAACTGCTTAAAGTCTTTATGAAGTATCTATAGACACTGCTCTCCTTCTCCTTGTATATAGACCAAACTGCTCCGCGATCATAGCATCATCAGTAAAATCAGGACAATGTATGACTTTATTTGATTTTTTTTTATGACCGAGGAAAAAAACGTGTTCCTCAGCGCTCCAGGTTTAGAGACTGTGTATGATTTTCATATTTATAGTACCTTGACCCAGAAAATTAAGATAAACCCAGCGCATAAGTACCTCTTATTCTTTCGTGGTCTTTGATCAGGCAGTGTCGCTGTACGCTGCGCCAGTACTGCTCTGTTACATGTGGTAAAGCTTAACGTAAAGAACATTAGCATTTTTTGCTTCAATATGCCAAGGCGCAGGACATTTTAACGTTCCCAGCCTAGGCAAAATTTGTAGAAAAACTGCTGTCCGCAATCCCTTGCAATATTCGTACGGACAAACCTATATGAAGCACTCCATTATTTTGCCCTAGGTAAATCGTAAGGTTAACATCTTTTTTCTCCAATATCCCCTCTTTTTGTGAGGGGAGAGAAAGGAAGAAATATATATATATATATATATATATATATATATATATATATATATATATATATATATATATATATATATATATATATATATATATATATATATATATATATATATATAATTATAATTTTTTTTTTCACTTTTGATCGGAGCAGACATGTCAAGGCGAAAAGGAGAGGAGCAAATGCAGCAGGAGAATGCGGGGACACAACAATTGCGCTCTTCAAAAGAAAAGAGCGGTCAGGTCGCATCGACAGGGACAGCAGCTGTAGCGGCAAAATTATAGCGATTTGCCCACACCCAAGGACAGACGCCAACAAAAGGGGGACAACAGGCACACATAAAGACACAACAGAACGTATCAGGGGATAGAAAAAGCCATGGCCAATCATCAACGGCTGTTTCTGCTGCACCCACCACAAAAACTGAATAACAAAAACCAGGAGACAACTCTGCAACATTCTGCAACATTCTGAGGTAATTTCTGACCCCAGCCCCCGAAAATAGCCAGAAGAACAGCAGCATTAGAGGGGAGGATAAGTCAACTGGAAGATGACCTACATCCAATGAAAAGCGAGGCTAAAAATCTGAGAAATCATATGGGCATATACTCCTCAAAACTGGATGAAATTGAAAATAGATCCCGCAGGAACAACGTGAGGCTGGTGGGGCTGCCAGAAAAAAGCAAGGGTCCTAATCCTAACAAGTTCTTGGAAAAATGGTTTATAGAAGTGTTTGGAAAGGAGACCCTCTCACCTTTTTTTTTTTTTTTTTTTTTTCAATAGAAAGGGCCCATCAAGTCCCCTTTAGGGCTCCACCGCCAGGAAGTCATCCCAGGCCGTTATTGATGAAATTTTTTAACTACAAAGACAAAGTTATGTTGATGCGGAAAGTGCGGGAGACGGGGAATATTGTCTACAATGGGATGAAAATTTTCTCTATATCTGGACCACTCGCCTGACCTGCTGAAGCGCAGAGCTGACTTCTTGAACATCAAGCGCACTCTACAAAAATATAAATTCACATACGCTAGAGCTGCACGATTCTGGGAAAAATGAGAATCGCAATTCTTTTGCTTAGACTAAAGATCACGATTCTCTCACGATTCTTTAAAATGGTTAATCTAAAAAAGAAAAATCAGCTGTAGATGGCACATGCGCAATCAACACGCCTCTCGCTCCCGATGATCGGGGCTGGTTATTCATTTAATACAGCAAGGGGCGGATAACCAGCCCAGAGCATCGGGAGCGGCGGCGATTGCGCAGTCCAGGCCGGGCACTATGCTCTCTGCTGACTGACGTTCCACGCTGGTTTCGGGGCGGCTTCTCCGGTCCCTCCGGTCCAGGCTACATCACGGGGACACTGGCAAGAATCGCGGTAATCCTAAATCATCCAAAAGTAACTTGGTCAGTAATTTCAGCATGCGCTGTCTGCATGTTGGTTACAGATTGAGTGATGGTAGTTGCCTCAGATTCTAGCGTGGTGACCCGTGTTGTAACATCTACTACTTCCTGCTAAAGCCCAGCCAACTCCCCCCTGACAGCCATCTTTACACGAGAGGCCAGTGATTCAAAGTCCTCTCTGGTGGGGAGTTTTTGTAAGAATGCCCAAGTAGTCTGCTCAGTGAGCTGCCCAGTAAAAGACCCCTGCTGGGGTGTCACACTGTGTGATGTACTCACTGTGACTGGAGATGTGACATCAGGATTCAGAGCGTGTCTTTCTGTCCCACACCGCTGCTGAGAGAAGCTGGGTCCAGGTAAATCAGCTTGCATGGACATTGAATAGTGGCATATGCAGGGAGCAGCGCTCATCATTGTCTGGGCTAAGGAGCGGTGTGAGGGAGAGAGAGCGAGGCAGGCAGGGGGAGAGATCACTGGGTGGTGAGAACAGCGGCATATCGTTGCTTGAGCCATCCGTTTCTCTCTCCAGGTCTGCAGCCAACAGTCTGAGTGCTGTCCTCGTGGTAGCTGCCGGCGCCATCCTGGATGTGTCTGGGGTAGAAGCCGCGGACCGTACGGGGACCAGGAAACGCTCCATCTCACCAGCGGGACCTCTCTTGCAGCAGTCAGCCCTCAATGCTACCCGGGTAATTAGCTGGAGAGGATAATGTTAGGTATTTCTACCGTGGAGGGCTGCTGGAGAGCCGCAAACCGGGAGCTCAGTAGGAACAAGTCCTCACACTTCCATGCTGAGACCATGCCCCCAAAAAATCGCGTTAATGCTAGCGGGAGATCGCGCGGGGGGGGGGTGAATCGAGATCACGATTCTCTATACGATTTAATCGTGCAGCTCTAACATACGCTCTATTATACCCAGCACGACTATGGGTGGATGCACTGGAGGGGGGGGCTCAGATCTTTGACTCTCCAGTTGGAGCAGCATCCTGGTTGGAGGACAACAAAGAGAGACTGCATATAAGTTAAGGGAGGAGGGTGAGAAGAGAGGAAGGAAGGAATAGGAAGAGAATGGAAACACATCTGATAAAGAACACAATCCCACAAATGAGGAATAGGAAATATCAATGCCAGTACCACTCTGTGCACTCCTCCTACTCTAGGGGGGTGAGTATAATGGTGAAAACTGGGGTGGTCTTTTCCTGCAGACAGGTTAGTGTAGTTGAAATGGGGCATATTTTTCTCTGTCTATTAGAGAATAGGCAATGTGTCTTGGCAAATATATACATACCTTCACCCTTTAAGCTGAAGGTTATGAATAGATTGATGGAATTTACGGCAGAGAAAGAAGATGTACCAATCATAATAATGGGAGATTTTAATGAGGTCCTTGATAAAAAAAAAAAAAATATTGGTAGATTCCCCCTGGGGATGCACTTGGAGAATACAGGGAAGGGTCGGCTATGCCACTTTCTGGAGGAAGCAGGGTTGATGGATATGTGGAGAGTGTGGAATCCGGGGGTACAGCAATATTCTTGCTTCTCAAGTTCTTATTCCACACTCTCCCGGATAGACATGGCCCTGGGAAATTAAGCACTCCAGAATGTTAAAAAAAAAATACTATACCTGCCTAGAAGAGTCTCGGATCACTCACCGATGGTGTTAATCCTGAGTCTAGGGGAAAAAAGAACTCGAGGGACATGGGGGATAAGTCCATTCTGGCTTGAATTGATGAAGAATGCAGATGAGGTTCTAACCAAAGCTGAAAGAATTTGTAGTATTCAATATAAACACGGCGCCAATTGGGGTATTTTGGGATACCCTAAAAGCATTCCTCAGAGGTATCTTGATACAGCAGGTGGCAAAAATTAAGAAAGCATCTAGGGAATGGGAAGAAAGTATTAGAAAGGAGACGATGGAAGCAGAGAATTATGTAAAAGATCCAACCCCGGAAAAACAAAAAATATAGCTCAATAAACAGCAAGAGTATAGAACTGCAATTACGAGAAAGGTAGAGAATAAGCGGCTGTCTCAGAAGCGGTTTTTCTTTGGAGAAGGGGAATGTGTGGGACGAATGTTAAAACCAATACCCTTCCCCTGGCATAATGACAATTAGGACTGTAAAAGAAGAGATCTCCTCTTTCAACAGAGATTGTTGATACATTCAGGGATTATTACAGGGAACTTTATAAATCTCAGAGATCGGGGGATGGAGGAGAAATAAATAAATTTTTAGAAAATTTGGAGTTACCAATTATTTCCCAAGAAGATAGAGAAGACCTGGAAGGACCAATAACCCTGAGGGAGTTACAACAGGCAGTGGCCAGAATGGCCAATCAAAAATCCCCTGGACCAGACGGACACCCGATGGAGGTGTATAAATACTATGGGGAAGTATTACTTCCCTAGTTACTTAGGACACTGAGGGGAGCGGAATCAGAGGGGAAATTACCCGCATCAATGCTAGAGGCAATTATTATAGTGATGTATAAAGAAGTGAAGGATCCGTTAGACGTAACATCATATAGACCGATATCTCTGTTGTGCTCAGATGTTAAAATACTAGCTAGGGTATTACCTGACAGGCTGAATAAAATCGCTCCAAAACTTGCTCACCCAAACCAAACAGGATTTACCTCAAATAGGTCTACTAGCATGAATATTAGAAGGGCTTTCCTGAATATCCAGGCCCCATCAGAGTACGGGATCAAGAGCTGTTCTGTCTTGGACGTGACTAAGACTTTTGATAGCCTTGAGTGGGAGTATGTCTGTCTGGTTTGGACCTTCTTTTATTGGATGGATAAAAATGCTGTATAGTGACCCAAGTGCCAAAGTTAGAATTAATAATGAGCATTCGGGAAAAAATTGAAATGAGCAGGGGGACAAGACAGGGGTGCCCATTGTCACCTCTGCTCTTTGCTCTTGCGATGGAACCATTGGCAATTGCAATAAGGTCAAGCCCCCGGGGATGAGAGGCTTCCAGTGGAAGACAGGAGAGGAAAGAATCGCATTATATGCGGATGATATTCTTCTCTTCCTGGGGGATACTGGCCAATCTCTGAGAACGGCAATGAAAGTAGCAGAGGAGTTTGGAGGATTTACGGGATTGGTAATAAACTGGGAGAAATCTGAACTGTTGCCAGTGGACCCTATTGACACCCCGATTGCGCTAGAAATGCCCCAACTAAAAGTGGTAGATGTGATGAAATATATCTGGGTATATATTTGACAACCGACCCCAATCAATATATTAGTAAAGATCTAACCCCACTACTGACTAAATTTAAACAAAAATATAAAATTTGGCGCAGTTTCCTTTGTCGGTAGCGGGTCAATGCAGTCTGGTCAAAATGATATGGATGCCCCAATTGTTATATTTGTTACATAACTCTCCAGTATGGATTGTTAAATGGATTGTTATGTAAAAAATGGATTAAAAAAATTGAAACCCTTTCAGAGAGTTGATCTGGAAAAAGGGGTGGGCAAGGATCAGACTGCAAACGCTGCAGCTGCCGACGGAGGAGGGGGGCCTAGCAGTGCCTCAGCCCCAGAAGTTACTACCTAGCAGCACAGCTACAACATCTAATAGGATGTGATATAATGGGCGGGGGGCAGTGCGAGCTCAAGAATAATGCTGGCAGGAGCCCTGCATAACACTATAGTAGATGTGCTGGAAGCAGAATCTTTTATCAATAAGAACCCCACAATAAAAAAAATAAAAAAATAAATAAATTAATAAATAAATAAAATAAAATAAAAATGGTTATAAAGGTCTGGAAGACAGTTAAAATACTGATGGTGTACACGGGGATATTGGAGTATACCCCTCTTTGGAACAATAAGAGCTTGCATGAGCTGGCGTTAATAGAAACGGTTGAAGAATGGGGAAAAAACAGGGCATAACCAGGCTGATGCAATTATATGATGGAAACACCCTGAAAACATTTAAGAATCTGAGAAAGGAATATGATATACCACAACTATTTTTTAAGATAATTACAGATCAGACATGCATTGGTAGCTCAGTTCAAGACAGATGCACCAGAATGGAAAAAAAACTCCTTCAGAGGATATTTTCACCGGATAAGGGCTTTTTTCCGTGCCCTATGGGCAGATGCTTTAGTAGAACCAGCCTAGGCTTAGAACCCCCTAAGAGGAGGGGGATATAGGGGGGATAACACAGGAGCAATGGAAAAAGATACTGGAAATGGGGCCATTGGTGTCAGTTTCTCCCTCGCACAGAGTGTCATATCTAATGCTGATACGTAGAGCCTATTATACCCCTAAGAGTTTGTTTGGCAAAAGAGCCAATGCCAACTGCCCTAGATGCCAAGGAACCGGAGACCTCATACATATGATGTGGAGGTGTCCAAAGTTATTCAGATACTGGGAGGAAATTACTGATACCATAAATTTAAAATCTATGGGAAAACACTGGAACTGGACCCTAGGCTCTGTGTACTGGGCTATAGGAACGAGCTTGGAGAAAGGAGTACCACGATAGCAGTCCTACGGTGCCTGTTCCACGCAAGAAAACTGATCGCGCAAAGGTGGCAGTCAGAAAGACCCTCGACAGTTAAGGAATGGACTTGCAACATAAATTAAGTAATATGGAAGGAAAGGGCGGTATATATAT
Organism: Lithobates clamitans; assembly: GCA_037952925.1. Classification (NCBI taxonomy): domain Eukaryota; kingdom Metazoa; phylum Chordata; class Amphibia; order Anura; family Ranidae; genus Lithobates; species Lithobates clamitans. The sequence continues at coordinate 4,726,076 of JBBGZY010000023.1, read as the reverse complement.
ATAAAAAGAGGAAACCTCAAGGAATTTGAAAAGATGTGGGAGCCATGGCTCAAGGAAATGAACTGCCCCCCTAATAAAGACTGAGTTAGAGAGAGCCCAATAAAAAATCTTAAAAAAAAAAAAGTGTTGGAAGGTAGCATTATAAGGACCTATTGAGTAAAAATTAGTTGGTGTAGGTGGACAAACACAACTGCAGATATAAAGATAGAAAAAGAGAAAGAAGAGACTATGTGCCAGACAAGAGCTGGGAGATGGGGGGGAAGGGGGCGGGGGGACGGTACACATAGTATTGGGGAAGTGAAGAAAAGTTTAAATATTTGAAAATGGCTTGATTGGAGTGTTTTTGTGTTTTTTCTTCTTTCCTTCTGTTTTTGCTATGAGGCTTTGTATTGAAGGAAACATTTAATAAAGAATAATAAAAAAAAATGATTAAGCCAACTGATAAAAAGCGGTAATATAGTGGTCATGGAGCTAGTAAAATATCGGAAAATGGTAATGAATAAACTCAGAAATCACCAATGGTATAGAAGTGGAGGGGGTACAAGTCAGCTATGCCAAGTTGATTGCTCAGGCATTTTGCAATGGCATTATAGAAAAGAGTTTCTTACAGTAAAATCCCCTATACTCTATACGCCTTGCCAAAAATCCACAAAAGTATGGACCGCCCTCTGGGACGGCCCATTGTATCAGGGAATGGTTGCCTGACTGAGTCAGCGAGTCAACACGATTAGTATTTATGACCCCACGTGAGAGACTTATGCTCCTACATTCAGGACACTGCTGACCTATTGAGGGCCCTTGATAGTCGTGGTGTCTATCGATGTTGAGGCCCTCTAACTCGATCCCATGAATTGGAGGTTAGAGTTGTGGATGACTTCATCTCAGAGGCAGCAGGGCCACTGCTTACAATGAGTTTATTTTGAGTTTGTTGCACTTTTATTCTAACCAATAATATCTTTTTGTTTGCTCCCACTACCTTCAGGTGCAGGGGGTTGTGATGTGGACTCGTTGTGCCCCAATGTATGCTAACCTGTACCTGGGGTGGTGGGAGCGAAAGATCTATATTCTGGTGTGAAGAATTGCAGGAAAGCCTGCGTAAGATACTAATTTGTCGTAGATTAGTTGACTACATTTTTGTTGTTATGGACAGGATCCAGGGAGGAACTTTCTTCATTCAATTTCAGGATCTCAAGGAAGATTTCAATTTGAAATTTACGATGAATTGCAACCAAAAAACAATCAGTTTTTTTTTTTTTTTTTTAATTCAAATTTTCATTAATTCAGATGGCAGTGTAAGTTCTAAACTATTCAGAAAACCTTCTGCAGGTAACACGATTTTACATGCTACTAGTTCCCATCCTTGGCCTCTGGTTTAGAGCATACCATTTAGCCAGTATCTTGGGCATAAAAGAAATTGTAGCTGATAGGAAGATTTTGAGGTCAGAGGCTAAGGCCTTACAAAATCGTCTTCTGACTAGGGGCTATCATGTCTCCAAAAAAGCCTATTATTGGGCAAATTCCAAAGAAGAAACGCACTAATTTTTGCCAAAAAAATTAAAAACTCAGGATCAAAATAAGATTGATAACCTTCACCATGTAGAAAGTGCAATTTCATACATGAATACCCAACATATTTTTACCAAATGGAGAGCAATACAAGCCCAACTTCTATGTTGATTGTCAAAGTATCTGTGTAGTCTATTATATGGAATGTGAATGTAAAACTTTCTATGTCGGAAAAACCAAAAGACTGTTCTTACATGTGTCCCTGGTCTTTAAGAAGAAATTAGAAACCCCGATCAGCCAACACATGTGTCTTTGTGATCTCATGTAGACAGATTACTCCTACAACGTGAAACCGAATGGATTCACACCTTGTCAGCTACAAAACCACCTGGATTGGATTAAGCCATTAGCGACAAACACTTCCTATATTTCACTGGAGTTTATCTTCAGGAAAGAGTTGTATCCTTGTTTTTTCATAATTCATTTTATATTAGAAATTATGATTATTCTTTTGTTCTTATGATGTGTATTGTAGTGTGACTCAACTTTGCACAGTATCTGGTGTAATTTCCCCATGTTTCCCTTAATTTTAAAGATTGATACATTTTTGGGAAACTTGTGTTGGAAATGGCTCTCATGTCAATTATTAAATACATTTTTTCTATGTTTTTTGGTTTGGGATGTATTATTTGATCGCTAGATGGCGTTTTATAGACAGATTTAGGTGGAGGGTGTTTTTGTTGAGATGGGTAACCATACGGACCCCCAGGGTTTCACCATTGATTGCTCTGAAATCGAGATTTCTCCTGCAGATGCCTTTTGGCGCCTCATGCTATTTGCTCTACCTTCCTCTATTGGTTTCCTGCTGTGATTGTGGGGTCATATGCGGGAATGAGCGGCTGTGGGCTTCCTTGTGAGCCTAGGCTGCTCCCTGTTATGGGCAGATATTCCAAGAATAGCGCCGGTGACTCGTCGCGCCTGTGTGATGACATTTCCGGCGCGGCTCGCTCACGTACAATGGCTTTTTTTGGGCGTCCGCGCCTCCAGTGGCACCATTGGATGCCGGAGGAGGTGGAGGGGACATATAAGGAGCCCAGATTTTGCTATTCTTGCTGCGGCCTGCAATTGGAGAGAAGAGGCATTTCTATACAGAGTGTTTTTGAGGTAATTGAACCCTGATTTGTTAACTATTTGTAGATTATTCTGCTTATGTAGTGTTTTATCCATGGTTTGGTCAGGACCTCTTTCTGGGAAGTTCACCTTGGCAATGAAAATGTGACAGAATCCTTAGGGATCTACTTTGGTTTGCCAATAACTAATGACCCAATGGTATTGGATAGAGGTCGACCGATATGGGTTTTTCTCTGGCCGATGCCGATATTTAGAAATCGCGGTGGCCGATATATGATGCCGATTTTTTTTTTTTTTTTTTGGGCCGATATATTAGGCCGATTTTTTTATTTATTTTTTTATTTTTATTTTTTCCCTCTTCATCTCATAAAATCTAACAGTTAGACCCTTTTCACACTGGAGCGTTTTTTTAGGCGCTTTTGGGCTAAAAATAGCGCCTGTAAAGTGCCTGTAAAACTGCTCCCCTGCAGTCTGTGTGATATCCCGAGTGCTTTCACACTGAGGCGATGCGCTGGCAGGCTGTTAAAAAAAAGTCCTGCAAGCGGCATCTTTGGAGCGGTGTATACCGCTCCTCCACCACTCCTGCCCATTGAAATGAATGCGCACCGCTGCCGAAGCGCCTGCAAAGCATTTCGGCAGCAGCACTTCAGGAGTGCATTTAACCCCTTCCTCGGCCGCTAGCTGGGTTATAAGCTCCCCACTAGCAGCCGAATAGCGCCGCTAAAATGACGGTAAAGCGCCGCTAAAACTAACAGTGTTTTACCGTCAACGCCTGCCCGCTCCAGTGTGAAAGCAGCCTTAAGTGATACAGAAATTTTTTTACATTTAGACATTTATTGAACAAAACAAACCTCCAATCAGTTCACTTGTATGTATAATTTAGATTAAAAAAAAAAAAATAACTATCTTAAATATTAAATACACAAAAAACAGGTAATCAAAACTTTTGGACGAAAAAAAAATGGGCTAACTTATTAACTTGCTTATTTATTTTTTAATTGGTGTATTTTTTTTAAAAAAAAATTGCGTTTGAAAGACCGCTGCGCAAATACCGTGTGACAAAAAATATTGCAACAACCGCTATTTTATTCCCTAGAGTCTCTGCTAAAAAAAAATATATATAATGTTTGGGGGTTCTAAGTGATTTTCTAGCAGAAAATACAGGATTTTTACTTGTAAGCAATAAGTGTCAGAAAAGATTTAGTCTTTAAATGGTTAAACTGAGAGCTTCTACACACGGAGGTCAGTCTATTGATAAAAGAACCCGTAGAGATACAAATGTATCTTCTTATCAGACTTGGCAGGCTGCCCAGAGGAGGAGAGAAGAAAACTTCAGACAACTTGCATTGACTTCTATTACAGAAGCCATTTGCAAGTCCCGCTGAATATATCGGCCGGCCAATATATCGGTAGGTCAAGTATGATGTATATGTTCGTCTGGTTTCCATTTAACTGCTTTCACACTGAGTCGCTTTATAGGTGATATAGCACTAAAAATAGCGCCTGTAAAGAGCCTCTCCTCTCACTCCAATGTGAAAGCCAGAGTGCTTTCACACTGGAGCGGTGCGCTGGCAGGAAGAAAAAAAAAAAAGTCCTGCAAGCAGCATCTTTGCAGCGCTGTAGGAGCAGTGTATACACCGCTTCAAAAGTGCCCCAGCCCATTGAAATCAATGGGCAGCGCCGGCAAAGCGACGCTTTTCGGGCGGTTTTAACCCTTTTTCGGCCGCTAGCAGGGTTAAAAGCGCCCCGATATTGGCCGAAAACCTCCGCAAAAACTACGCTGAAGCGCCACTAAAAATGGCGGCAATTTACTGCCGACGCACCAGTGTGAAAGTAGCCTAATGGTAGATTTATAGTATATCTTCATCTCAGACAGGCATTTTGTTTTGGAATCCTTTTGTCTTCCTCCTGTGGTTTCACCAAATATCCTCTCTTGTATAAATATCCTCCTGACATCTGAGACGTATTTTCAGGATTTATAAGCTACTTCTCATCCAGGTAAGGGAATACCTGGGTCAATTCTCAGCCTGTGCATTCTTGAGAATTGTGATTTGTTATGCATTTGTGAGATCTTGATTTTTTTTTTTTTTATATATTTAGTGGTTTATTTTTCTAATATGATCTCAATTTATAGTGATTTATACATGCAGTACTCATCGAGGGTCTCCTATCTAAGCTAAGTGATTGACTCCTACCTCCAACCTCATATTACCTCATTGCCTTCCTTTGTGAAGAACACAATTCACACCTTACAAATTATCGAAAACATATCAGTTCCCACAGATGCTTACCTAGTCACCATTGACGTTGAAAGGTTATATAGCTCAATACCCCACAGTCTTGGTCTAGCAACCATTAAAAAAAAAGTACTGTCTCAAAGAAGTATGCAGGTTTGGTCTCTCAGCGAGTTTATACTCGCAGGGCTGGATCTCATCCTGCATCAAAACTCCTTTCTTTGTGACTGCCCCCCTTTATCTCCAGGTGCAAGGCGTAGCGATGGGGACATGTTGTGCTCCATCCTACGCCAATATGTACCTGGGTGAGTGGGAGTGATCTTAACTTTCAGACGAGGAATTGTCTAGGTGTCACGAGAGCCACGTACCTGATGTGAGACCAAAGTAGTGGGCAGGCCTCCCTTGCACCTTGGGTCCTTGAAGCCTCTGGAGATGGAGACAGAGACTTGGTAGACACAGAGTGGCACGGGTGCCAGGAGTGCGGAGCACCGTGCAAGCCTTAGTCCGAGATCTGAGTCGAGGTAAAGTCCAGTTGGGCAACGAAGTATAAAAGAGTTAACCAGAAGAAGAATGGTCAAGGTCCAAGCCGAGGTTGGTTCCAATCTGGCAGCTGAGTACAAAAGGGGCAAAGAAGTAGAATGGTTAAGGTACAAATCCGAAGTCAATGGCAAGCAGCAATCAAGAGTAGTCAAATAGGTTTCCAGGTCACAACAAGTTCAGACAGATCACACACTAGCACAGGAACAAGGGGGGACTGAAGATGATCCAGCAATTTGGCAGTGTCTGGGCTGGGCTTATATCGGGAAGTTTGTGGTCACTTCCTGTGTGCCTCCTGGGCATGTTTCCATCAGGTTGAAGTCCCTTCCTGTCCACGTCCTGGGCATTTTCCTGCCTTTTGCCATTAAGTCTTCTGTGCGAGTTGGCGCACTAAGGCGTCTTTGGCGCATGCTCAGTTGGCACGGATTTCCTCTTGCAGCAACGCGCCATTGGTGCATGTGTAGTAAGCCATGGACTCTTACCAGAGGCATGTCCAAAGTCTGACCCGCGTTCCGGTTTAATGCGCCGGGCCACAAGAGATATATATACACACACACACACACACACACACACACACACACACACACTGTATTTATCGGCGCTGCCTCGGAGGGGGCCGGACAAGCGCCGTCTGATTACATACAGGAGAATCTCCTGTTTACTTGGCGGCATATGTAATAGGAAGTCCCAACTCCTGGGCTACCATTGGACAACTGTTCTGTCTATCATAGGCAGTGGAACTTTGTATTAAAGAGGCCGCCGAGTAAACGGGAGGTTCTCCTGTATATAATCTGTCAGCGCTCGTCCCGCCCCCCTTCCTGTCCCCTCCGAGGCTGTAGATGAGCATCGATCAGGCTGCATTGGAGGCACTGGCGAGGCTGCATTGGTGGGCACTGACCCTTATTTTGCTTCACAGTTCTTTATTTAAAATGTGTTTTTTTTTTTTTTTTTCTCTCCTGAAACTTCCCTCTTAAAGCCTGCCCAAGCTCATCCTCAGTCCTAAACGACGCTCTGGGATTCATTGGGGCCACAAAAGATTGTGTGTGTGTGTGTATATATGTGTGTATGTGTGTATATGTATGTATATGTATGTATGTGTATATATATATGTATGTATGTGTATATATATATATATATATATATATATATATATATATATATATGTATGTATGTATATATATATATATATATATATATATATATATATATATATATGTGTGTGATATATATAAAATAAATCCATAAATATTGGGACATCGACACAATTTCAATCTTTTTGGCTCTATACACCACCACAATGGATTTGAAACGAACAAGATGTGCTTTAACTGCAGACTTTCAGCTTTAATTTGAGGGTATTTACATCCAAATCAGGTGAACGGTGTAGGAATTACAACAGTTTGTATATGTGCCTCCCACTTTCAGTTAAAGCACATCTTGTTCGTTTCGTTTCAAATCCATTGTGGTCCTGTATAGAGCCAAAAAGATTAGAATTGTCGATGTCCCAATATTTATGGACCTGAATATATATATATATATATATATATATATATATATATATATACATACACACACACAGCCACAAAGGCAAGAGAATTCTTATTGGGCAGTGTATTAGTACTTGGATGAACACAGACCAAATTTTAATGGTTCAAAGAATGTCAGGCAAAATGGTTGGCCCTCATGCATGTTCACTTCATCAAATCTGGCCCTCTTTGAAAAAAGTTTGGACACCCCTGGTCTAGGTATACCTGCCATGTTTCTACATGGCAGCGATACATTGATGGCATATTCCTCGTCTTTGAGAGTTTGAGCGTTTTTTTAAGTGTATGAAAAGCCTTTTACAGCTTCAGGTGTTTTTGTTTAGCCAATAGAAAGCACAATGTAGAGGAGATCAGAGGTGAGAGCTGCTTTTTTAGCAGAACATGCACAACAAAACACTCATAAACCGCTTATGTCACTCGTTTTCAGACATTGCTATTGACATCTATAGGGCCCAATGAGCCAAAAAAACCTTGTGTACTTTGAGTGACAAGCATCTTGCTACAGGCAACAGAATGCTCAGATGCCAACAGCAGCCACTGAAATGGGATTGGCTTTGAGAGTTTTAGAGCTTTAAGGCATGAAGTCACATTAATTGGGGGAACTATAAGGCTACTTTCCCAAGGGGTCTTTCAGGACAGCACCTGAGAGATAGCGACTCCACCCACCGGAAACAGGAAACACCTTCTTCCTCCAAACTTTAAAGGGAGGCGCCTCCCTACCATACCTCAGTTTTTGTGTTTCCTCCGGCCCGGAGGGAACAGCTTTTTGAAGGGGAGTCAGGGTCTCTCAGATGCTCCTGGGAGACGGGGCTTCCTTTCTTTTTTTCCTCCTTTAGGAGACCTGCTGTCCTCCCGGCCTACCCAAGCCTTTGCAGCGGTAGCAATCGGGCTCCTCTTCCCCTCCTTGTGCTCGGTGAGAGCCGTAGACCCAGTGATCCGCGCGGTCGTAGGAGCGGCGGTGCGCGTGCGCCGCCGCCATGTTTTTTGGCCGGCAGGCGTGGCGGAAGTGACAGGGCGGGTCACTGGGTCAGCAGAAGCGTCATTTCCGGCGTGGATGCAAGGAGGGAGGACAGGAACTGGCGCCTACTTCCGGTCCGGTGCAGATGCACTATGGGAGTCCGGAAGCGGCATATGAAGCCACAAGTGAGGAGCTGCACACCAGAGATGGAGGACTCAGCGTCTGCAGCGGTGGGGACAGGCACAGGCGCCAGTAAAGCTCAGGTAGGAGCAGCAGTTTAAGTCTGCCTTTCTTCCTTTTCCTGGGTTTGGTCTATTTTCTTTTTTCTTACCCCCTAGTGGCAAGGGGCCTGTCTGGGCACTAGAGGCTGACTGGTTTCTTCTTAGTGCACCTGTGGGTGATTCTTGTGTAGCTGAGACCGGGTCTCACTAAAAGGTCCCCTGGTTTTTTTCCCTTTTTTTGTTTTTTCTCTCACAGGCTAAAAGCTCTGACCCAAAAAAGAGATGTCCTTCTTGCAGGGCCAAAATGGGAGAAAATTGGAAAAAAGTCTTATGCAGTACATGCATCACTACTTTAGTTAAGGAGGAATCAGCTTCAGTTTGTGATGATCTGGTTGCCTCTGTAAAGAAGGAACTATACGCCACGATTCAGACTTTTCGTGACTCTTTAGTTAATCCAGCTGCTAGTCAGCCATCCACTTCTGAGGCTTCCCAGGGTTCTATTTCTTTCCCCATGGTAGAAGCTTTACCTGAAGGCCCTTCTATCAGGGAAGAGCAGTCCTCTACTCCTTCCGTTAAAGATTCGGAGGAGGAGGGTGAGGAAGCGGAGGTGGCTCCTTCCAAATTTAAGCTTTCCCTAGAGGAGGTAGACGGACTCCTTAAGGCTATCCATGTTACACTTGGCTTAAGTGAGGAAAAGAAGGAGTTATCTCTTCATGACCGCATGTATGCAGGGTTAAATGAGCCTAAGGGGCGAACATTTCCGGTTCATTCGGTCATTTCTGACGCCATTACTAAAGAATGGCAAGATCCAGAGAAAAAGCCCTTTTTTTTCCAGAGCCCACAAAAGGCGCTTCCCTTTTGAGGAGGACCCTTCTGCGGTGTGGAATAAGGTGCCCAGGTTGGATGCGGCCTTTTCACAGGTCTCAAGATCCACAGACCTGTCTTTTGAAGACATGGGTGTTCTAAGGGATCCAATGGACAAACGCATGGATCTTTTGCTCAAGAGATCATGGCAATCAATCATGAGCAATTTAAAACCAGCAATGGCCACAACCTGTGTAGCCAGGAATCTGGAATACTGGGTGAACCAACTTAGATCTCATATAGTGGCAGATTCCCCCAAGCAGGAGATCTTAGATTCCTTTCCTACCCTGATTTCTGCGGTTGCTTATATTGCAGATGCTTCGGCTGAAGCTATCAAAATGTCAGCTAGGTCTGCAGCTTTAGCAAATGCTGCGAGAAGAGCTTTATGGCTAAAAACCTGGCCAGGTGATACAGCTTCAAAGAGTAAACTTTGTGGTATTCCCTTTTCAGGTGACCTTCTTTTTGGCCCTGATCTAGATAATATCCTAGACAGAACTGCCGATAAGAAGAAGTCCTTTCCGGTCAAAAAGAAAAAGCAGACCCCAAAACGTCTTTTTCGACCTAAAAAAACTCAACAGCAACAGCAGGAAAATAAGTTTCAGGGCAGGAGAAAAAATTGGTCCGCACAAAAGGCGAAGGGCAAAGGCGGAATTCTCTTCCGTCCTCCTTTACAGGCCGAAAACTCACAATGACTCATCTCTGCGGGTCGGCGGAAGATTACGAGAGTTTCTTCCGCAGTGGTCAGGGATAACTTCAAATCAGTTTATTCTGACCACTCTCTCGCAGGGTTATACTCTCGAGTTTTCCAGAAGCCCCCCAAGAAGGTTTCTGGTAACAAATGCTCCTCGAGATCCAATAAGGGCCCTGGCCATGAAATCCTCTCTGGAGGAACTGATGCAACAGGGTGTAGTAATCCCAGTGCCACCAGAAGAATGGCACGAGGGCTTCTATTCACATGTCTTCCTGGTAAAAAAACCAACAGGAAGATTTCGTTTAATTCTAAATTTAAAGCCACTAAACAGAGCCATCAAATACAGAAGGTTCAAGATGGACTCAATTTTCACCGCCAGAAATCTTCTGACTCCAGGTTGTTTCATGGCGTCAGTGGATCTAAAGGATGCATACCTGCATATTCCAATCTCATCCCAGTCCCAGAGGTTTCTCAGGTTGGCGGTAAGGTTGGAAGGCAGAATTCAGCATCTGCAATTCAGAGCCCTACCCTTCGGGCTATCATCCGCACCCCGAATTTTCACCAAAGTAATGGCAGAGGCCCTAGCTCCGCTGCGTCTTCAGGGAATCGCAGTAATTCCTTACTTAGACGATCTGCTATTTTTCGCCCCCTCAAGAGAGGAATTGAGGAGCAATTTAAGCAGAGCATGCAGCCTTCTGGAGTCTCTAGGTTGGATCCTAAATCTCCAAAAATCTTCCCTGGAACCATCTCAGGAGATTAGGTTTCTAGGGTATATTAAATTCGGTAAGCCAAAAAATTTTTCTTCCTTCAGAGACGAAAGGAAAAATCCAGGATACAGTGTCTTTTTTGCAGACCAACCAGCAGCTGACGGTAAGATTGGTCATGTCAGCCCTGGGTGTTCTGACTTCGTCAATGCCAGCTGTTCAGTGGGCAAGACTACACTTCAGACATCTGCAGGCTTTTCTTCTGAGATCTTGGGATCACAATTTGGAATCCCTAGACTCAGAGGTAAGAGTTCCAACCCAAGTGAAGAGGTCACTATGGTGGTGGAAAAGGCAGGATATCCTATCGGAGGGGTTAGTCTGGGCCTTTCCTATCGGTAAAAGGCTGACAACCGATGCCAGTTCCTGGGGTTGGGAAGCCCACCTAGAAGAGGGTTTCACTCAGGGAAACTGGTCCAGGAAAGAGGCGACCAAGTCCTCAAACTGGTTGAAAACCAAGCCCTTCTTGGCCAAAAAGGCGTGATTAGGACAACCGGTACCGTTTCCCTTTGAATTTTCCTTAATACTAAGGGAATTAACTGGAATGGGGGGAAAGCGTAGCAGAGATGGAATCTCCATGGATACACCAAGGCATCTGTTCCTAGTGACCCGTCGTGATTGCTTAGGGAAAAAAATTGCGGAACCAAGGCATTCTCCTTTTGAGGCGAACAGGTCCACCTCTGGCAGCCCCCACTTCTCGACAATCATGGCGAAAACCTCTGGGTTCAGCGACCATTCTGCTTCCCGAATGGGGTTTCTGCTCAGGAAATCTGCCACCCCGTTCAGGGATCCCTTTAGATGGACTGCTGATAAAGACAGCAAGTGTCCTTCTGCCCAACGGAGAATGCTCATGGCTAGTACTTGCAGCGATTTGCTCCTTGTACCTCCCTGCCTGTTTATATAAGCCACGGCCGTGGCATTGTCTGTTAGTCTGTTAGTCTGTTAGTCTGCTCAAGGCGATCGACTTGGCTCTGAAGTCATTTGCTCAGGGGCTTCGGGCCCAACATGTTCAAATACTAACAGACAATGCCACGGCCGTGGCTTATATAAACAGGCAGGGAGGTACAAGGAGCAAATCGCTGCAAGTACTAGCCATGAGCATTCTCCGTTGGGCAGAAGGACACTTGCTGTCTTTATCAGCAGTCCATCTAAAGGGATCCCTGAACAGGGTGGCGGATTTCCTGAGCAGAAACCCCATTCGGGAAGCAGAATGGTTGCTGAACCCAGAGGTTTTTGCCATGATTGTCGAGAAGTGGGGGCTGCCAGAGGTGGACCTGTTCGCCTCAAAGGAGAATGCCTTGGTTCCGCAATTTTTTTCCCTAAGCAATCACGACGGGTCACTAGGAACAGATGCCTTGGCTTATCCATGGAGATTCCATCTCTGCTACGCTTTCCTTCCATTCCAGTTAATTCCCTTAGTATTAAGGAAAATTCAAAGGGAAACGGTACCGGTTGTCCTAATCACGCCTTTTTGGCCAAGAAGGGCTTGGTTTTCAACCGTTCTGAAAATGGCGGTCAGGCCTTATTGGCATCTTCCCCTCAGGCACGATTTACTATTTCAGGGGCCAGTAAATCACCCAGAGGTAACCACTTTGGCGCTCACAGCCTGGTATCTGCAGAGCAGCTCTTAAGGAGCAAAGGTTTTTCCAACCGGTTAATCTCAACGCTATTATCCAGTAGGAAAAGGGTGACTAGAAATATCTATTCCAAGGTTTGGAAGGTTTACAATACATGGTGTAATTCATCTGACCAGGACCCAGGGAGTCTTGTTACCATTCTGGAATTTTTACAGGTTGGTGCTGACAAGGGACTAGCAGTTAGTACCTTGAAGGTACAGGTGGCTGCGCTAGCAGTGTTCCTAGAAAGATCTGTGGCCTCAGATCCGTTGGTAACCAGATTTTTCAGATCCCTTACGAGATCCAGACCAGCACCACTTAAGTTGTTTCCCAAATGGGATCTGTCGATAGTCCTCCAGGCTCTAACAAGGAGTCCCTTTGAACCTTTGGAAGAAGCGCCACTCAGATATCTCACTTTTAAGTCTGTGTTTCTGATTGCCATGGTCTCTACACGCAGGATCAGTGAGCTTAATGCTTTATCAGTTAAGGAACCCTATTTATCTTCCCAGATAGGGTTATAGTTAGAACAGATCAGAAATTTTTACCAAAGGTAGCTTCAGTACAAAATCATGTTCAGGACATTGTACTTCCGACCTTCTGCCCCAACCCAGTAGGGGAGAAGGAGTCTTGTTTTCACATGTTGCATGTTAGAGTTTTGTTATGTTACTTGGAAAGGACAAAGCTCTTTAGACGTTCAGATTCTCTGTTTGTGCTATTTTCAGGCAATGGGAAAGGTTGCCAGGCTTCTAAAATCTCTTTAGCAAGGTGGCTGAAGCTAGCCATTTCAGAGGCTTATTCGCATGCAGGTGTGTCTCCTCCAGCAGGAATTTCTGCACACTCAAGAGCATTAGCGGCCACTTGGGCAGAGAGAGCTGGTGCCACCCCTGAACAAATCTGCAAGGCGGCAACATGGTCGAGTTTTCACACATTCGTGAAACATTACAGGCTGGACCTCACATCTGCTAATGATCAGGCGTTTGGCAGAAAGGTCCTGCAAGCTGTTTTCCCGCCCTAAGGGGGTAAGTCTCTGTTATGCTCTCAGGTGCTGTCCTGAAAGACGCCTTGGGAAAAACCAAGTTAGACTTACCGGTAACTTGTTTTCCAGAAGTCTTTCAGGACAGCAACATCCCGCCCTATTGTATTGTATATACTATGACTAACGTATGTGTTTGTGTTCCAGCCGGGGCCGGAGGTCTTCTCTACTACAACTGAGGTATGGTAGGGAGGCGTCTCCCTTTAAAGTTTGGAGGAAGAAGGTGTTTCCTGTTTCCGGTGGGTGGAGTCGCTATCTCTCAGGTGCTGTCCTGAAAGACTTCTGGAAAACAAGTTACCGGTAAGTCTAACTTGGTTTTTCACACTGGGGCGGGCGTCGCTGTCATTTTAGCGGCGATATTCGGCCGCTAGCGGGGTGCTTTTAACCCCCCCTAGCAGCCGAAAAAGGGCTAAAACCGCCGGAAAAGCGCCGCTGCCCATTGATTTCAATGGACAGGGGCACATTAGGAGCGGTGTATACACTGCTCCTACAGCGCTGCAAAGATGCTGCTTGCAGGACTTTTTTTTACCGTCCTGCAAGCGCACCGCTCCAGTGTCAAAGAGACGGGAGAGGCTCTTTACAGGCGCTACAGCGCTAAAAATAGTGCCTGCATAGCACCTGTAAAGCACCTCAGTGTGAGAGTAGACTAAGATTAGGGAAATTAACCACTTTCTGACCGCCTAACGCAGATATACTGCGGCAGAATGGCACGGGCAGGCAAAATCGCATAATGGTACGTGATCTGCCTCCCGCGGGCGGGGGGCGCATCGCCCCCCCCGGTGCCTGAGGTGGTCGGCTTCGTTAGGGGAGCGATCCAGGCTGAGGGGGAGACCACTCATTCGTGGCAACCCCCTCGCGATTGCTCCCAACGAATGAGAATCTTCCTCTGCTGCTGTATAGTAAACAGCGGCAGAGGAAGTGATGTCATCGCTCCTCGGCTTGGCATTTTCCGTTCCGGCGCCGAGGAGAGAAGACATCTGAGTGAGGGCACCAACACTACACACACAGTAAAACACACCAGGCACACTTTACACCCCCGATCACCCTTTAATCACCCCCCCGTCACAGTTACACCAAGCAGTTTTTTTTTTTGTTTTTTTTTCTGATTACTGCATTGGTGTCAGTTTGTGACAGTGTGGTAGGGCAGTTAGTGTTAGCCCCCGTTAGGTCTAGGGTACCCCCCCTAATAAAGTTTTAACCCCGTGATCACCCCCCGTCGCCAGTGCCACTAAGCGATCGTTTTTCTGATCGCTGTATTAGTGTCACTGGTGACGCTATTTAGGGAGGTAAATATATAAGTTTGCCGTCAGCTTTTTATAGCGTCAGGGACCCCCATATACTACCTAATAAAGGTTTTAACCCCTTGATTGCCCCCTAGTTAACCCTTTCACCAGTGATCACCATATAACTTTTACGGGTGACGCTGGTTAGTTTATTTTTTATAGTGTCAGGGCACCCGCCGTTTATTACCTAATAATAAAGGTTTAGCCCCCCGATCGCCCGACGGTGATATAAGTTAGGTTTTAGGGTCAGATAGGGTATGCGTCACCCCAGGCAGCGTCAGGTTAGCGCCAGTACCGCTAACACCCACGCACGCAGCATACACCTCCCTTAGTGTTATAGTATCTGAACGGATCAATATCTGATCCGATCAGATCTATACTAGCGTCCCCAGCAGTTTAGGGTTCCCAAAAACGCAGTGTTAGCGGGATCAGCCCAGATACCTGCGTTTTGCCCCTCCGCCCAGCCCAGTCCAGCCCAGCCCACACAAGTGCAGTATCGATTGATCACTGTCACTTACAAAACACTAAACGCATAACTGCAGCGTTCGCAGAGTCAGGCCTGATCCCTGCGATCGCTAACAGTTTTTTTTTGGTAGCGTTTTGGTGAACTGGCAAGCACCAGTGGCCTAGTACACCCTGGTCGTAGTCAAACCAGCACTGCAGTAACATTTGGTGACGTGACGAGTCCCATAAGTGAAGTTTAAGCTGGTGAGGTGGCAAGCACAAGTAGTGTCCCGCTGCAACCAGGAAGACAAACACAGGCCCATCGTGCCCATAGTGCCCTTCCTGCTGCATTCGCCAATCCTAATTGGGAACCCACCACTTCTGCAGCACCCGTACTTCCCCCATTCATATCCCCAACCCAATGCAGTCGGCTGCATGAGAGGCATTTTCTTTGTCCTCCCGAGTACCCCTACCCAACAAACCCCCCCCAAAAAAGATGTTGTGTCTGCAGCAAGCGCGGATATAGGCAAGACACCCGCTATTATTGTCCCTCCTGTCCTGACAATCCTGGTCTTTGCATTGGTGAATGTTTTCAACGCTACCATACACTAGTTGAGTATTAGCGTAGGGTACAGCATTGCACAGACTAGGCATACTTTCACAGGGTCTCCCAAGATGCCATCGCATTTTGAGATACCCAAACCTGGAACCAGCTAGTTATAAAAGTTATAGTTCTAAAAAAAAGTGTGAAAAAAACCCACAAAAAATATATGAAATAAAAAAACAAAAATAGTTGTCGTTTTATTGTTCTCTCTCTATTCTCTCTCTATTGTTCTGCTCTTTTTTTACTGTATTCTATTCTGCAATGTTTTATTGTTATGTTTTATCATGTTTGCTTTTCAGGTATGCAACTTTTTATACTTTACTGTTTACTGTGTTTTATTAACCATTTTTTTGTTTTCAGGTACGCCATTCAGCTGCAGCGCGGATTTTATTATCTTGACAGCAACAGCGTTTGCTCCCACGATATATAAAGCCGTGACTCCAGCGGAGGTGATATATGCCGAATGCATGGGGGCAGCAGGGGCGGAGGACCGATTTGCTCCTAACTTTTGGGGCGGATGCCCCCATGCTTCGGCATATATAAATGGTGCATGTATGCCCATCATTTAGAAGTGGCTGGATGAAGGGAGGTATTCTAATGGTGGGCATACCCACCAATCAATCTTTTTTTTTTTTCGTTCAGCCCACAGGCTGCATGGAAAAAAAAAAAGATTACAATATATACCCAACAAGGACCAGCAACGTACTGGTATGTTGCTGGACTTTGAGTGGTTATACCAGAATGATGCCTGCAGGTTTAGGTATCATCTTGGTATCATTCTTTTCAGCCAGCGGTCGGCTTTCATGTAAAAGTAATCCTAGTGGCTAATTGGCTTCTAGACTGCTTTTACAAGCAGTGGGAGGGAATGTCCCCCCCCCTCCCATAGTCTTCCATGTTTTTCTCTGGCTCTCCTGTCCCAACAGGAAACCTGAAAATGCAGCCAGTGATTCTGCCAGCTGACCATAGAGCTGATCAGAGACCAGAATGGCTCCAATAATCTCTATGGCTTAAGAAACCGGAAGCTATGAGCATTTCATGACTTCGCCGGATGTAAACAGCGCCATTGGGAAAGCATTTTATCACACTTATCTTGGTGTGGTCAGATGCTTGAGGGCAGAAGAGAGATCTAGGGTCTAATACACTCCATTTATTTTAAAAAAAAAAAGAGTACCTGTCACTACCTATTGCTATCATGGGGGATATTTACATTCCCTGACATAACAAAAATGATGAAAAAAATGAAAGGAACAGTTTAAAAATAAGATAAAAAAAAAAAATAAAGAGAAAAAAAAGCACCCCCTGTCCCCCCTGCTCTCGCGCAGAGGCGAACGCAAGCGTTGGTCTGGTGTCAAATGTAAACAGCAATGTGAGGTATCACCGCGAAGGTCAGATCGAGGGCAGTAATTTTAGCAGTAGACCTCCTCTGTAAATCTAAGGTGTTAACCTGTAAAGCCTTTTAAACATGTATGTAGTTTGTCGCCACTGCACGTTTGTGCACAATTTTAAAGTATGTCATGTTTGGTATCCATGTACTCAGCCTAAGATCATCTTTTTTCTTTCATCAAACATTTTGGCAAAATAGCATTAAAATAAAAAAAAGTGTCCCCCCCCCCAAGAAATGCATTTGAAAAATCGCTGTGCAAATACTGTGTGAAAAAAAGAAACACCCACCATTTTAATCTGTAGGGCCTTTGCTTTAAAAAATATATAATGTTTGGGGGTTCAAAGTAATTTTCTTGCAAAAAAAAAAATATTTTTTCATGTAAACAAATAGTGTCAGAAAGGGCTTTGTCTTCAAGTGGTTAGAAGAGTGGGTTATGTGTGACATAAGCTTCTAAATGTTGTGCATAAAATGCCAGGACAGTTCAAACCCCCCCCCAAATGACCCCATTTTGGAAAGCAGACACCCCAAGCTATTTGCTGAGAGGCATGTCGAGTCCATGGAATATTTTATAAGTTGCAGGAAAAAGACAAAATTTTTTTTTTTAATGCACAAAGTTGTCACTAAATGATATATTGCTCAAACATGCCATGGGAACATGTAAAATTACACCCCTAAATACATTCTATTGCTTCTCCTGAGTACGGGGATACCACATGTGTGACACTATTTGGGAGCCAAGCTGCATACGAGACCCCAAAAACCAAGCACCGCCTTCAGGGTTTCTAAGGGTGTAAATTTTTGATTTCAGTCCTCACTGCCTAGTGAAATCAAAAATTTACGCCCTTAGAAATCCTGAAGGCGGTGCTTGGTTTTCGGGGCCTCGTACGCAGCTAAGCTCCCAAAAAGTCCCACACA
Organism: Lithobates clamitans; assembly: GCA_037952925.1. NCBI lineage: Eukaryota > Metazoa > Chordata > Amphibia > Anura > Ranidae > Lithobates > Lithobates clamitans. Next base: position 4,708,350 of record JBBGZY010000023.1, on the reverse strand, counting down.
TGTGGTATCCCCATACTCAGGAGAAGCAGCTAAATGTATTTTGGGGTGCAATTCCACATATGCCCATGGCCTGTGTGAGCAATATATCATTTAGTGACAACTTTTTGTAAAAAATTTTTTTTGTCATTCAATCACTTGGGACAAAAAAAATTAATATTCAATGGGCTCGACATGCCTCCCAGCAATTTCCTTGGGGTGTCTACTTTCCAAAATGGGGTCATTTGGGGGGGGGGGGGTTTGTACTGCCCTGCCATTTTAGCACCTCAAGAAATTAGGTAGGCAGTCATAAACTAAAAGCTGTGTAAATTCCAGAAAATGTACCCTAGTTTGTAGACTCTATAACTTTTGCGCAAACCAATAAATATACGCTTATTGACATTATTATTACCAAATACGTGGCTGAATACATTTTGGACTAAATGTATGACTAAAATTGAGTTTATTGTATTTTTTTTTACAACTAAAAGTAGAAAATATGGTTGTTTTTTTTTCAAAATTTTCGGTCTTTTTCCGTTTATAGCGCAAAAAATAAAAACCGCAGAGGTGATCAAATATCATCAAAAGAGAGCTCTATTTATGGGAACAAAAGGACGCAAATTTCGTTTGGGTACAGCATTGCATGACCATGCAATTAGCAGTTAAAGCGACGCAGTGCCAAATTGTAAAAAGTGCTCTGGTCAGGAAGGGGGTAAATCCTTCCGAGCTGAAGTGGTTAAAGTTCAAATTTGTAGAACACAAAAAAACACAAAAAAAAAATAAACAAGCATTATAATCAACCGTTATCTACTATATACCGTATATACTCGAGTATAAGTCGAGACCCTAATTTACCACAAAAAAATGGGAAAAACGTATTTACCCGAGTATAAGACGAGGGTGAGAAATGCACAGCTACTGTAAGTGGAAAAGAGGGTAAACAATGCCCATTTGCAGCATCACTGTGCCCATTTGCATGCCTCACTGCGCCCATTTGCAGCCATAGGTCCCCTGAACTGCAAACTTGGTAGTTAAGGGTTCCTAGATGCCCCCTAGCTGCAGCCAAAATTTGGGGTCTCTGAACCCAAAGGGTCCCGAAATGACATTGCTGCAGATAGACACAGTTGACCGAATTTGGGGCCCCATATCTCGGCTAAGAACCCCAAATTTGGTATGCAAACCCAGTGGAACTAGCACCATAAAATTTATAAAGCTGGGGTTTCTAGCACCAAGTGGCCACGAGATACAGGGCCCCAAAAATCAGTTCAGAAAATGTCAAGCACTTTTCTGCAGCAGAGAATGACATTTTCCGAACCAGTTTTGGGGCCCCGTATCTCAGGGCCACTTAGTGCTAGGAACGCAAGCTTTGGATATGTTATGGAACTAGGTCCACTGGGTTTGCATACCAAATTTGGGGTTTCTAGCACCAAGTGGCCCTGAGATACGGGGCCCCAAAGTCGGTTCGGAAAATGAAATTTTTTGCTGCAGAAAAGTGCTTGACTCAAGTATAAGTCGAGGGGGGCACTTTCAGCACAAAAAAATGTGCTGAAAAATTTGACTTATACTCGAGTATATACGGTAGTTAATGAAAACCACCAGGAGCTTGCGCGAAAGTGGTCCAAGATACTGTCTTTGGGAAAAATTTCCCAAAATTTAAGTGCATTGCAGACTCAAATGTTCAATCTGCTGTTTAAAAGTTCTAACTCCAGGAGAAATCAGTAACATACCATAGCATTTCCTGTAGGGCCATAATGAAAGTGTAAGTCCAGCTAAGTACTTTTTGTATTGTAAATGGACCAAATAAGTTATGGTATGTGCAATCCATCCGCTTTAGCTTCTGCAGTTCAGACTGACGATTCTAGCTTGTGAACAGCGAAGGCTAGCATTGCTTACTGTCCGCTCTCTATCTCCTCAACCATTCACAAAAAGCTTTAAAGTGGTTGTAAATTTTGCGATGGTTACGATACAATTTTAATTTTCCCTATTTCGTCTTTCAGGACAGCACACTTGAGACCTCGGGTCCTTCCTTCTTAGGAAACACCGCCTCCACCAGACCTTTAAGTCGCCCCTTCCCTCCAGCCTGTCAGTTTTGGTGTTTCCTCCAGCAAGGAGACATCGCTAGGAACCTTGGCTATTTCAGCTGGGCAGGCTGAGGCCGGTATTATCCTGGAAGGGAGAGAAATAGGTCTCTTATACACAGCAGTACGGCTGGGGAGTCCGGTTACCTGCGGTGGCATTGCGCTCCCTTGGGGAATGTGGAGGCCTGGGCGTTTGTTTCTCCGCTGCCTGGGGAAGGTGATGCGAAAGTGTCCAGATCCCCCTCGCTCTGGGGCGGTCAGCATGGAGCTCAAGGCTGAGTCGGATGACGGGCGACATAATTTCCGGCGGGGAGGGCACTTCCGTTTGACCCGCGGCTTCCGGTTCCGGCCTGCGGGACGGAAAACGCACGGCGCGACGGCTGGTGTGGGCTTCATTAAAGCTGTAGTGACAGCTAGAGGAGCATCCTGAGGCCGGACCACTCCTCTGGCCAGAGGAATGTCTGAGACTGACGGTTCCCGTTCTGTGCCGGGTGACGCCAGCACCAGCCACACTAAGGTAAGTGGAACCCTGGGGTGGTGTTCCCTTACCATGTTCCCACTTAGCTCCACAGGAGAACCCCACTCTTAGTGGTCAGAGGGGAGGAGAGGCATGTTTGGGAGCCTGGTGGTGGTTGGTCCTGGGGCGTGCACTCCTGGTGTTGGTCACATGATTTTAATTTTTATTTTAAAGACCATTGCTGATGCTGGCGGGGCTTGTGTTGTCGTTTAAGGACAAATCTGCAGAACAAACCAAGCCCTTACATGTGTCCAAAAGAGAGTGCCCATCATGTAGGAGTACTTTAGGGGAGTCCTGGGGGAAGGCTTTGTGCAATAAGTGCATTGAAGGCTTAGTCAAGGAACACTCCATGGAACAGAGCTCCGACCTGGCAGCTTCTGTTAAGGAGCTTTCCAGCACTTTTCAATCTTTTAAAGCATTGTTTGAAAATTTTTAGCCTATACAACCCCCAGCTGGTCCTCTGCCAGAGCAGCAAGATGTCACACCCGGTCCGTCAGGTCCCTCAGTCAGTGAGGAGTTACCGAGGGGCTCCAGAGAGGCTTTGGAGGATGAACCAGATAGTGCATTCTCACATTCCTCAAGAGAATCAGACGGAGAGAAGGTGGACTGCGAGTCCTCCAGAACCTCCCGATAAAAACTCTTCTTGGAGGAAGTGGAAGAGCTCTTGGGAGCAATCCACACCACCCTAGGTATCCAAGAGGAGAAGATATCTCTGTCTCTACATGACCGAATGTACGTGGGTCTTGGAGAGCAGAAGAAAAATGTCTTTCCAGTACATGAGGTTCTAGTAGACACCATTAAAAAGGAATGGCAGGACCCAGAAAGGAAACCTTTCTTTTCCAGAGCATTAAAGCGCAGATTCCCTTTTTCAGAGGATGAAGCTGCTGTTTGGAACAAGTCACCTAGACTGGATGCAGCCTTCTCTCAGGTATCCAGAAAAACAGACTTGGCGTTTGAAGATATGGGGGTTCTCGCAGACCCCATTGACAAGCGGATGGATTCTCTACTTAAAAAGTCCTGGGATTCCTTTCTAGGCAACCTTAAGCCTGCCATGGCCCTCAGTGGTTTCACGTAACATGGAGCACTGGCTAACTCATATAAAAGCTCATATTGAAGCTGGGACCGCTAAGCAGACGATTCTCTCCTCCTTCCCAATGCTTTTGAAGGGGCGGAATCAGTCCGCATGTCTGCTAGATCTTCTGCTTTGGCCAATTCGGCCACAAGAGCTCTTTGGTTAAAGACCTAGCAAGGGGACAATGCATCAAAAATCAAGTTTTGCGGAGTCCCTTTCACGGGGGACTTACTGTTCTGTCCGGATTTGGAGGCTGTTCTTGATCGAACGGCCGATTTAAAAAGAAGGCCTTCCCCTTAAAGAAAAAGTTGGGGGAACAGCCTAAAAAGAAAACTCGCTCACAAAGGAAGTTTAATTTTCTGAGAGCAGAGTCTCAGAAAAAAGTTTGGACCAACAAGGGCAGAGGGCGCGGAGGAGCGATTTTTTTTCACCCTCCTGAACAGCCCCGAAAACCCCAATGACAGGTTAACCCCAGTGGGAGGAAGACTGGGGGCCATCCTCCCACAGTGGTGGTGTATATGTTGTAATATGTTCACCGATTTATGTGGGACATTATTATATGTACACACATACAGTCAATATTAACCAGGCCAGAATTCAGTTGACAATGGTTGATTTGTCCAAGCCAACTCCATTTTAAGATAACAGCTGAAGACCCTTTGATGTGTTGGTCTTATGCAAGTCTACCTAGGGGTGTGAGGTATGGGCTGTTAACCTAATTGAACATTTCAAAGGGTACATTGTTTAAAGGACCATAGAAGTATTTATTGATGGTAATTAGACTTGAGGGGGTAACAATGGGATCAAGGAGTGTTTTGGGTTGGCCTAGCGGAGGCTCCCTCCTGTGGGGCTAATATATCTAAAGGGGCTTGTTGATATGCAAGAATACAGATTAGGAATGTAGGTATTCCAAGGGCTCAAAAGGGTGTTCAGGTGGTATCTGTTAATCTAATTACACATATCTAAAGGGGACTTGTTGATGTTGATATGCGGGAGTGCAACTTGAGGTGGTTCACGGCTGTTCACGGCTGGGGGTTGTTGTCTGTTTGATAGACTAAAGCTTATCAAAGTCCTAAATTGAAACGGCCAATCAAATTGCTCAGCCATTCAATGCCTGGTGAATATAACACAGCATTCAGTCTATAGTTTGAGTTTCGTCTGTCTGTGTATGATGCACACACAGACCTAGGAACATGGGGCTCTGAATTGTATCTACTCTGTCGCGTTTTTTTGTCATCTGTGGACTTTGTTCTTTGTTCTGTGTTGGAAGTCAATAAAGTGCATCTCTCTGGAAGAATTGGGTTGCTGCGGAAGAGTACTTACATCATCATCATTATAATGCCTAAAAATTAACTAATTATACCACTATCCATCCGATATTATTAAATCACTACAAGTGGGAGTCAGTTACCTCCAATCCGTTTATACTAGGGATTGTAAGGAGGGGGTACAGATTAGAATTCTCAAGCCCCCCCCCCCCCCACAGGCTACTAGTTATGGACTTGCCAAAGTGTGCGGAGAAGGCGGCGGCATTACTAGCCTCACTGGAGGATCTAGAACAGCAGGATGTTATATCATGCGTCCCATCCGGAGAAATAGGCAGGGGTTTCTATTCCCACATCTTTGTGGTTTGGAAGCCTTCAGGGAAATTCAGGCTCATCCTGAACTTGAAACCCCTGAACCTATCAATCTACAAAGTATGGATGGATTCTATTTTTTCTGTGAAAACACTACTTCCTCTGAATTGCTACATGGCGTCCATAGATCTAAGGGACGCCTATCTGCACATTCCGATCGCAGAGGACAGTCAGAAATTCCTCAGACTAGCAGTAAGGTCCGGCTAGGAAGTAGTGCATCTTCAGTTCCAAGCCCTTCCCTTTGGGCTATCCTCTTCGCCCCGGATATTCACCAAAGTTATGGTGGAGGCTCTGGCTTTTCTGCGTCTTCAGGGAATATCGGTAATCGCATACCTGGATGACCTGCTCCTTTTTGCTCCTTCGCCGGAGCAGCTGGTCCAGGATTTGCAGATGGCAAGGGGTATGTTGGAACATCTGGGATGGCTCTTAAATTTGGAGAAATCCAGCCTGGTTCCATCCCAGCGGATTACGTTCCTAGGTTACATCCTCGACTCAACCCAACGGAAAGTTTTTCTTCCTGAAGAAAAAATTTGCAAAATAGACAGGGCCTTGGCAGTTCTGCAGGGCAATCAACAAATCTCCATAAGAAAGGCCATGTCAGCCTTGGGATTGCTGACAGCTGCCCTCCCAGCAGTAAGGTGGGCAGGATTGCACTTCCGGCCTTTACAGTTGTTCATTCTGGAAGTTTGGGACCGCACTCAGAAGTCCCTGGCAGTTTTCATTCCAGTACGGGTAAAGAGATCCCTGTGGAGGTGGAGGAAGGCAGCAAACCTATTGCAGGGTCTGGAATGGGTACTGCCTGTGTCCAAGATTGTTACAACAGATGCAAGCAGCACAGGTTGGGGAGCACACCCGGGGGCGAGTCTGACGCAGGGTTCCTGGGGAGTCGAGGACGCAAGACAGTCCTCGAACTGGAGAGAACTAAGGGCCATTTTTCTGGCTCTTAGAGCTTTCCAACAGGAGCTCCGGGGACATCATGTGCAGATCCGCTCAGACAATTCCTCAGCAGTTGCTTACATCAACCAACAGGGGGCACCAGAAGCGGTTCCCTTTGGGCTCTGATGGAAACAATTTTTAGTTGGGCTGAGGTCACGGTGCTCTCACTATCAGCAGTTCACCTAAAGGGGGAGTTAAACCAGAGAGCAGACTTCCTCAGCCGGAGGAAGTTGAGGGAGAAAGACTGGGTCCTCAGTCAAATCATCTACAAGATGATTATCCAGAAGTGGGGAGTCCCATGTGTGGACCTCTTTGCTTCAGGAGAGAACACAAAAGCTCCCCTCTTCTCCCTGAACCTGTGAGACGGGGAGATAGGGGTGGACACTGTCTCAGAGCTGGCATTTTTCCAAATGCTATGCCTCCCCCCCCCCCCCCCCCCCCCCCTGTTCTGTTGCTTGCGGTCTTGAGGAAATTCCAGTTAGAAGACACGACCCTGATCTTGATAGTGCCACACTGGCCCAGGAGGCCATGGTTCCCGGTCCTAAAGAAGCTGGCGGTGGAACCACCCTGGATATTGCTGGTCAGGGAAGATCTACTCTATCAAGGCCCTCAGGTGGAGAGGTGGAATCTGGCTGCCTGGCTACTGAAGAGGACATGCTGAGAAGTAAGGGGTTTTCCGAAGGATTGGTAACAACTCTTCTAAATTCTAGGAAAGAAGAGACGCGCAAGATCTATTTGAAGGTCTGGAAGAAATTCAATTCTTGGTGCACAGAGAGCTCCTTTAGTGTTCGCAGTCCAGTAGCAGTGCTAGAGTTCCTACAGAGTGGGGCAGATAAGGGGTTGGCACTTAGTACCCTTTAAAGTCAGGTGTTGGCTTTAAGTGTATTCCTTGAACAACAGCTAGCAGTAAATCCTTGGATATCCAGGTTTTTTAGAGCTTTAAGAAGGCAGAGACCAGTCAGCTCTCACCCCTTTCCGGTATGGGATCTATCCTTAGTATTGCAGGCTCTTACAGAGGATCCTTTTGAACCTATTGAGTCTTGTACGGTGAAGTTTTTAACCCTCAAGACGGTTTTCTTAGTAGCCATCACTACTGCAAGGGGGGTTAGTGAGCTACAAGCTCTCTCTAGGAGGGCACCTTTCTTTCAAGTTTTTCCAGATTATTTTTAAAACCGATCCAGACTTTTTTCCGAAGGTGGTTTTTGAATTTCATAGAAGCCAGGAAATCTGTTTACCCACTTTTTGTTCAAATCCTGTGAAGGAACAGGAGCATGTCTTCCACAAGTTGGATGTCAGAAGATGTGCATTAAAATACCTGGAGATTACGGAACAGTTTAAGAAATCCGATTCCTTTTTTGGTTTTTTTTCAGGGACAAGGAAGGGTTCCAAAGCCTCTAGACACTATAGCCAGATGGCTAAGATTGGCTATCAGTCAGGCCTATATAGCAAAGAGGGTGGAAGTACCTGAAAGGTATTGGGGCTCATTCCACTAGGGCTATGGCAACGTCACAGGCAGAGTGGGCTGGTGCTACACCCGATCAAATCTGCAGAGCAGCAACGTGGTCAAGTTTTAAGACTTTCGTTCAGCACTACAGACTGGACTTATTGTCTGCCCAGGACCAGGCCTTTGGGCGTAAAGTTCTACAGGCAGTAGTCCCACCCGAGGCTAAGTGCTTGCTTATCCTCTCAAGTGTGCTGTCCTGAAAGACGAAACGGGGAAAATTGAAGTTACTTACCAGTCATTTTTTCTCCAACAGTCTTTCAGGACAGCACCGTTACCCACCCAAAATATTGTCTTGCCACTAGGACGTGAGAACATCAGGAATATGAAGGTTGTTATGATGTGTTCTTGTGTCTCCCTAGACTGTTCGGAAGTTCTCGTGCAAAAAATGACGGGCTGGAGGGAAGGGGCGACTTAAAGGTCTGGTGGAGGCGGTGTTTCCTAAGAAGGGAGGAGCCGAGGTCTCTCAAGTGTGCTGTCCTGAAAGACTCTTGGAAAAAATGTTACCGGTAAGTAACTTAAATTTTTTTTTTTCACAGTTGTGTGCCCCAAATCCTCCTCCCTCCTCCCTCCTCCCTCCTCCCTCCTCCTTCCTCCCTCCTCCCTCCCTCCTCCTCCCTCCCTCCCTCCCTCCCTCCTCCTCCCTCCTCCCTCCCTCCTCCTCCTCCTCCCTCTTTCTTTTACTGCATGCGATAATTTATGCAAATTACATGATAACAATAACATGATACCCTTATCGCATGCGGCAAAGCATAGTCAATTGACCCCAGTTTGATTTGTTTATGGTTTGGGAGGGTTACATGGCCAGTTTAGAAGCCTCCTATGGAAAGGCTTAACTACTTATGGACCGCCCGCCGTCGGTATACGTTGGCTATTTGAAGAGGATTATTGTTGTTATGGCAGCAGCTAGCTACCATAACCCCGTTATCCTCTTCTTCAGCGAGGGGTCCGCTTTTGGATAAAAGTGGACTCTGCGGCGGATTCAGCGCAAGATCACTTTTATCGGTGGCGGGAGGGGGCCCCCCTCCCGCGGCGCTCCGGTGCCCTCTGCTGCTTACCGGAGCTGATGGCAGTGGCGAAGGCCGTGTGTGGTATGAAGCTGAGTGAGGGAAAGATGGCTCCCACCGGTCTCCATACCATTGCAGGACGGAAGCGATGTCAAAGCGTCACTTCTGCCCATAGCTCTTATTATTGCATTTTAGTGTAAATATGAGATCTTTTTGACCCCAGATCTCATATTTAGGATGTCCTGTCACGCTTTATTTTTTTTTTTCTATTACAAGCGATTCCTTGTAATAGGAATAAAAGTGACACCATTTTTTTTTAAACAGTGTAAAAATAAAAGGTAAATGAGAAAAAAAAGGTTTTTAAACGCACCCCGTCCCCATGAGCTCTCATGCAGAAGCTAACGCATACGTGAGCAGCGCCCGCATATGAAAACTGTGTTCAAACCACACATATGAGATATTGCCATGATCGTTGGAGCAAGAGCAATAATTCTAGCTATAGCCCTCCTCTGTTAATCAAAACATGCAACCTGTAGAATTTTTTTTAAACATCGCCTATGGAGATTTTTAAGGGTAAAAGTTTGTCCCCAATCCAGGAGCGGGCAAAATTTTGAAGCTTGACATGTTTGGTAGCAATGTACTCGGCGTAACTTTATCTTTCACAATATAAAAAAAAAAATTGGGCTAACTTTACTGTTGTCCTATTTCATTAATTTTTTTTAGTCAACAAAGTGTATTTGTGCCAAAAAAAGTGAGCTTGTAAGACCGCTGCGCAAATGCGGTGTGACAAAGTATTGCAGCGACCGCCATTTTATTCTCTAGGGTGTTAGAAAAAAAAATTATAATGTTTGGGGGGTTCTAAGTAATTTTCTAGCATAAAAAAATGGTTTTTAAAACCAAATCTCAAAACGAGGCTCGGGGCTGAAGTGGTTAATAATATAAAAATATATTTCTCTCACCTGAAATATTGATCTCAATCAGGTTTTTTTTTTTTTTAACGGTCATTTCAAATCCCGTAATTATTTCAAACTCACCGACCAGAATGGCTACATCCCCCTTGACAGTTGCCACCACAAAACGTAGTTATGTAACATCCCTAGGGGACAATTTTTTTTTCATTCAGCGGAACTGGGACAGAAAATTCCCCTGTGAAGAACAATCTCAGACTTTGACTGTTCGAAGAAAGGTTACACTAAATTTGTTATTGATGGTGAGATCCAAACGGTTAAGGCAATTGATTAGAGTTCTTTGGTTTCTAACATACAGGCTAGTAACAACCTGTAAAAACTTATTTTGAATCGTAATATACAATATAAGAAATTTGGGAGGATTTTTGCTAAGCATTGGAATATATTAAAGACAGGGTTCTCTGCCCTGCTGTTCCTACTTTCCCATGGTTTATTTATAGAGAAGCCCCTACCTTTAGGCACATTATTGCAACGGGAGCAGTAGCGCCCCCCCCCCCCCACGCACACGCGTGCATACATGCAAAAAAAAAAAAAAATCTATCGCAAATGCATATAAATACATACACGCATCCTGTTTTTTGCAGACCATTTGTACCTCTTAGTAGGAGGTATATGTATATGTGTGTATGTGTGTATGTGTGTGTGTGTATATGTGTATATGTGTATATATATATATATATATATATTGTATGTATAATATAGACTTTTATTTTTGACAGAACTATGTTTATTTTGTATGTTTGTGTTTTCCAGCAGGTTCTTGGTGTATCCTGAGTTGTCTGTACTCCCTTTTTTAGTTGCTCATTACGGTTGGTTTTACTACATACACCTTGAGATCCATATGTCAAACCAAGGAGATGATTGCTATTTTTATTTCTACTCTACGTGCACTAAGGTAACAAATGCATTTATTTATTAATTTATATTCATCCTTTTCTGAATGCTACAATCCCGAAGCGAACAGAAAATATTAACTTAAATCTTGATCACATCATAACACTTAGCCACTCTACAGGCATCATCCTGGTATCGCCTTTTTCAGGAAGTGATCAGCTATTCTAGCTATTCACACAGGTTCTCTGACCCATCCAGTGTGAATGAGCTGTTTGTGCAGCGAGAGCTGTCTGTTACTCTATAAGAATGCAGCAGCTGTATGAACAAAGCTGCAGGTCCTAATTTGATAGGTGTGCTGAATACACAATGTCAATGCAGGGCTGGTGCAAGGATTTTTGACACCCTAGGCGAAACCTAATTTTGCCGCCGCCTCCCCTTTGCTCCGCCCCTGACTCCACCCACTACTCCCTACCCATGTATACGGAGGAGGTGGCGGGGTTGCAGATTTTTGCTGCTCCTTGCCACTCTTTCTTCAGACGTGGTCCGCACGCCCGCATCTGTGCCCCTGGACCTGTTCTGAAGACAAATAGTGGCGACACCAGCTCGCTTCCTCACACCAGCCTTGGTCCACAGGTGTATGGACAGGCCAGGGTGGTATATGGACAGGCCAGGGTCACAGGGTGGTATGTGGACAGGCCAGGGTGGTATGTGGACAGACCAGGATCACAGGGTGGTATGTGGACAGGCCAGGGTGGTATGTAGACAGGCCAGGCCCTAGTCTAGTGGGGGAGAGAATGAGGAGGAGGAAGCGAGGTATAAGGAAAAGAGGGGGGTAGAGAGAGAGAAAGAAAGGGGGAGGGTGGAAGAAGGTGCAGAGCCCAAAGTGGTGGGAATGGAGAGGGGGGTTTGTTCTGGGGCTGGAAGTCACACTCACCAATTATGTCTCCCCCCATTCAGTCTGGTGTCCATCAGAGTTGTAGCATCTATTATTGAAAAGTACCGCTCAGCTGTTCACAAAACTTCTCTCGCAGCACAGAGCAATACATAGCATGCATGTGGATGGAGTGTGGGCAGGGTTGGGTGGGCACAAATGGGAAGCGGAGTATCGGATTGGAGCAGCAGCAGAGTGAGGGCGGGGTTAGGACAGTGGAGACAGAACACAGCCCGACTCCTGTGTAAGCTGGCTTTCCCTGCTTTCACTGTGTGACTATGACAGGATGTCAGGGGCTGTGGAGCGCTGGAGATAGAGGTATAGCTGCTCTCGAGCTCCACACTACAAGTCATGGTACCTGGGGAGAAGACGCTCCTCCCGCAGCTGCCCACACAGACTCCGCCTGTGCTTGTTTATCCTTATCCCCATCCGGCTCATCCTCTGACTTGTCACCCCGCATCCCGCAATAGAGAACCAAACTGCTCTATGCAGCGGGAGTGTAATAGCAGGGAGCAGTGCAGAGTCTTTGTCAGCAAGGATTTTACCGCCTCCTATCCTGCCGCCCTAGGCGGCTGCCTGTCCTGCCTAATGGTTACGCCGGCCCTGTGTCAATGTTCGAGGGCCTTACACCTGCATCCATGTGCTTGTAAAATGAGGACCTGAGGCTGTGTTCATACATCCCCATAGTATTACATAGGCTGTCTGCATCCTTATAGTATAACATGGGCTGCGCTTAAAAAAAAAAAAAAGAAAAAAAAAAAAACAGATTCACACTGTACAGGCCAGAGCACCTATGTGAATGAGCCTCATTTACGCACAGAACTTTTATATTAACTCAATACAGTTTTATATTTTACATTTACCAGGAATTTTCTAATTTATGTTATGTTTGTGTCTGCTAATAATGATTTTTAGTGCATTTTAGTGAAAACCATTATTTTAATATGTTTGGGGGCGGGCCTTGATAGGTAGTCTGTACGGGGGCCCTGTGATTTCTATCAGCAGCCCTGCCTGAATGTAAACAGCACCAGATCTCTCCATAAAGAGTACCTATCACTGCCTATTGCTACCTTTTGCATTTGTCATGCATGGATACGTAAACGGCATTCGCACCACACATGTGAGGTATTGCCGCGAATCTCAGAGTGAGAGCAAGAAGTATAGCACCAGACATCCTCTGTAACACTAAACTGGTAATCTGTACAGGCTTTTAAAGCGCAGCCAGTAGAGGTTATTTAAATATCGTAATTTGTCTCCATTCCAAGAGCGTGAGCAATTTTAAAGCGTGACGTGTTGGGTATCTATTTACATGGCATAACACCAGCTTTTATATTTTACCTAAAAATTGGGTATTATATTGTGTTTGTGTGCATTAAAATTCAGTAAAGTGTATTTTTTTCCGAATAGTTTGTGTTCTAAAAACTGCTGCGCAAATGCCGTGTGACATAAAAAAAATTGCGAAACCCACCATTTTATTCTTTAGGGCCTCTGCTAAAAAAAAAATAAATATATATATATATACATCTACTTTTATTACGTTTGGGGGGGTTCTATTCAAAGTAGTTTTCTAGCAACAAATACAGATTTTTACATTATAAACAAAGTGTAAAGGCCTGGTTTACAAGTGGTTAAAAGAAATGGAATAGAAAAATATATTGATTACGCATACAAAGTGTTTATTACAAATGCTAGATGTCATTCCAACAACAAAAAACATCATAATTATCGTTATCCACATCACACAGCAACCTTAACAATCACCTTGGCCATGTTCACCTAAATAACAAGTGTAAAATTGTGGTGATTAAACTCAAACGGTAGGTGCGTTTACAATGACTTGCGCCAGTCCAAAACTGTATTTTAGGTCATTGTAGCCCACTCTTATTTTAAAGCAAGTCCGTTCATACATATGGCTCTTCCCACGCAGGGGATTCTCACCATCACTGTAAAGACATAACATTCAGCATCCTGGCTCTCTTGTTGCAGCTTTAATGCTTCAAGTACCTCTGCAGAGTCTTCATGACCATCAAACACGTTTTTTGGTCTTTCTGACCATGAAACGCATCCGAGTGTTGATCAATAGCTCCTGTATCTTGGTTCGTCCCTCCTGGACTCGATCTCAGGCTTCGTCCCTGGTCTGTCCTGACCTGGGCAGCATGGTGTGCCAGCACCATTGCTCCCTTCACACATGTTGTAATGTGTTTTAATATGTTAAAATCATAATGATATTTATATTCTACATTTAAGGTGAGATGCTGCACAATGGCTTGGCATAGCATACATTTCTGGGTGTCTGAGTATTGGTATACTTAGACTGAGGAGAATAATAGGTTGGGTGGTTTTCCTAAATTTATAAGAGGGGTGAAATTCATCACTCTAGTCATATTTTGAACTTTGTTGAATCAGTTGTTTATAATATGCTGAAGGCTATGACATATATGGATGAAAAAAGAACTTTCTACCTTTTCATGGCAAAAATACTGGCAAGAATTTCCACTGCCACCTTGTCTGGACACATGATCTGATAAACACGAATGTCAAGCTGATAGTATCTAAACCATCTTGTGGTCCCATTCAGGTGGAAGACTGAATGATCCAGGTAACTCCTCTATTGAAGGCAATGTGGGGTCAGCCTACAGCAAATTACAAAAGCAAATTGTGGCTGGTAATCAACAAATTCTGGTACTTGACAGGTACACAACAGGTTATCATTGCTCAAATAGCAAATGGAAAGAAGCAGATGTGAATTGTAAAATGCTTGCAAGATGGACTTCAGCTTTAAGCTCATGAATGTCAAGTGCATATACACTACTAGATTGACCAGGCCAAATTTCAGTTGATAGTTCCAGGACAAGTCTATTCTACACATGAAAAGGGTGTTAAGGTGGTATCTGTTTTTTTAAAATTCTTTATTTAAAGATGTGGCACAGATACAATTAGAGACAACTTTGCATTGCATAGAAATAACGAGTGCGATAAGCACAACCATAAAAGACAATTGCACATGAGTGAAGGGAACCCATCAATCAGGTTCACATCACTAACTGAAGCCTAGTAGATATATGCTTCTGTGTCCATCACTTTTTTTTTTTTGGCAGAGAGGGAAAGAGAGAGGGAGAGAGGGAAAAAAAAGGGAAAGGGGGGGGAGGGGGGTTGGGGTATCACCCCTAGGGAACCAGAAGGGTCAATAGCCCTAGACATTCAATAGAGTTCCCAAACGGTAAGTCCTAACATGTGTATTGGAGGAATTCATCAGAGAAGCGGAAGAGATCCCAGTGAAACCATCTGGACTTGTGTTCCTCTGATTAATCTCGCAAAGCAGAGGTCAGATCTTCCAATTGCTCAATGTCCTTCACTCTTGCGAACTAGTGGGCCACCGTTGGTGCGGACTGTTGCTTCCAAAGAGGCGGGATGCAGGCCCGTGCCGCATTAAGGAGGTCTGAGTTTAGCATATCATGTTCACAAAGCAAAATGAGCTAAGATATAAATATAAAGATCGGGGGTAGGCAATCCCCGGCACGCAAAGCCTCTTTGGCCAGCACTCGACTCCCTCCCCCATCAGCAGAGCAGCGCAGGGAAGTGTCAGTGAGACACTAATGCATTCCAATTTCATAGTTCCCCACACCTGCACTGAAGGGGGGAGGCACTGTACCCCCACACATTGTAAAAGATGGGAAACCTTATTTGGCTCTCTAAATTTGCTGTAGCTATGATCGTCAGCTTTTGTGATGGGTTAGAGATTGGGTGCAGTTCTGCTAGGGGGGGGTTCCGGTTTCCAGGAGGAGGAGGATTGTGATTGGCCACTGCTAAAACCAATCACAGTCCTGCTAGCCCCTCCACCATCTCGAGGAAGATGACTCGGTTGCCACTACCAATCTCAAAAAGTAGGGATTTCACTGTGATTGAGAACCACAATCGGGTGACAGTTTGTGGAATTACTCTTGAGCTTCTGGGAACTTTGTTGAAATTATTTTGGGGACCTTTGCTTCACTTACAGTAGAACCCCTGCACTCTGTGTCCCTTTAAGCCACAGCCAGTATTCAGCACAATGAAAATCACATCCAACTTTTTGCGCCACACTTTTTCTCAGCTGCAAGGGCCCAATTTATGATCCTGCACGCAGGCCCACTACTTTCAGAAAATGCCTCTGGCCTGAGCTCATCATTGCACATCCATTCCAGATGCTTGTATGTGACATCACACACATCGCATACAAGCACGTGGGCTGGATGCGAGAGGTGGATGAGCAGGATGAGTGTGCCTAGACAGGTAGATGTGTCCCATCTCTGCTTCCTTTCACCACGCTACATATCATAGGTGAGAAGAGGGTACAGCGGTGAGGAAAATGAGCAGGAGGGGTGCAGCGATGGGGCAGATGTGCCGGAGGGTACAGCAGTGGGAGTGATGAGAAGGGAGTTCAGAAAAGCAGGGTGGTTACAGTGATGGGGCAGATGAGCAGGGGGGTTCAGTGTTTGGGGAAGATGAGAAAGGGGTTTAGCGGTGGGACAGAAGAGCAGGGGGGTACAGTGGTGGGGCAGATGTGTAAGGAGGTGCATTGGTGGGACAGATGAGCAGGGCGTTAGTGTTTGGGCAGAAGAGCAGGGGGTACAGAGGTGGGGCAGGTGTACAGGGGGGGGGTACAGTGGTGGGGCAGAGGAGAAAAGAGTTACATTGGTGGGACAGATGAGCAGGGGGGTACAGAGGTGGGGCAGATGTGCAGAGGCGAAAGGAGGTACATCAGTGGAACACGTGAGCAAGGGGCAACAGAGGTGGAACAGATCTGCATGAGGTACAATGGTTGAGCAGATAAGTTCAGTGTTAGGACAGATGAGAAGGTGGTTCATCGGTGAGACAGAAGGGCATGTGGGTACGGCGGTGGAGCAGATGTGCAGGGATGTACAGTGGTGGGACAGATAAAGGGGGAACATTGGCAGGGCAGATGAGCAGGTGGTTACAGTGGTGGGGCAGATGTGCGGGGGGGACAGTGATCTGAGGTGTGAAGGTGCATGAATTGGGGCTGAACTGAGGTGTGAGAGTGCAGGATGTTCATTTCTCACTACTAAAGTAGTTTACAGCATTTACTTTATAAAAAATTCTTTTCGTGATTGAGAGTGTGAAGTTGACATTTTTAAAATCGGCACGCTCAATTTCTTTGAAAACATTTTTGGGCACGCTGTGCTCAAAAGGTTGCCTACCCCTGATATAGATGGTGTAACATTGTAAACCACATGTCTTGTTCCAAACTCAGTAAAGAGAACAGCGCTATCAGAAAACAATAATAACTTTGACTGAGCAGTGAAGGCACATACTTGAAGGTTAAGAACATGGCAGCTCATTTTAACTGTTCTTCCAGATACTTAATAGCTGTCAGTAGAGAAATTAACGGTAGAGCAGCGAAGAACCTTTAGGCATAAGTCACAGAGGACATCTTTTCGTAGTGTACCTGCACATGGCAGCAGAGAGTCAAGGTTTGTGAGCTTAGCATAACATGTTCTCAAAGCTGAAATGAGCAAAGATATCTATCTATCTATCTATCTATCTATCTATCTATCTATCTATCTATCTATCTATCTATCTATCTATCTTCTACAAACCCAAATTCTTTAATCTCGACCTGAGTAAAAGTAGCTCTCTGCTTCTGCAATTCCACAGAAAAATCAGGGAATATTGAGATTGTCACATTATCAAAGTATATTTGACCTTTTTGTCTGGCATTTTGTAGGACTAGGTGTCGGTCCTTGCATTCTGGCAATTGGGGGGCTTCGGAGCAGCACCAGGCAGTGGGGGTTGTGCAGGCACCTTATGAGTCCTTTCCACTGCAAAACCAGTAGAAAAATTAGCATCAGGAAATGTGTTCTGGAGCCAGACCCTCTGCGTTTTTCAGGGAGGCCCACAATTCTAAGATTGTTCTGCTGTAGACGGTTTTAGGATCATCAGCTTTCTGGCGCCAAAAAGAGATCTGTTTTTCTGCAGCAGACACCCTACTAGGGAAGGGGAAAAAGTAATTTTCCAGGGAAGATATTCTGCATTCAGTCTGTCACCCTCTTCCTCACAGCCTGCATATCCTGCCTCAGCAAGCCTATATCTACTTTGTATTCATTTATTTTATGTGTGAGAGAAGTACGGCAGGCTGCGATGGCACTCAGTAGTTGTGCGTTGACTTGTTCCAAGGTCAGCTTGCCCAATTTTTTTTTTTTTTTTTCAGCTGCTGAAGTGTTCTTGAGTGTCTCTGAGGCCGCTGCCCCACTGCTCCTCGTGTGTGTGGAGGGCTGCGTGTGCCATCTTGCTTTTCGGTCCGTGGTGAATTCTTTCAGCCGATCCACAGCTGTAGAGGAGTGATCTTTGCTCATGGTGGCGGCTGGATATGTGCTCACCCTAGGGAGCTGTATAGTATAGGAACGGCTGTTAAAAGGCAGAATTCTGTCGGATTCTATAGGTGCATGGTGGATCTCCCTCTTTGCACGTCTGGTCATCTTGGCTGTAGCCACGCCCCTCCAACACTTGTATTTAAAAAAAAAAAAAAAAAAATTTAATCATTTCTGTGTCTTCTGGTACTTCATCGAATACTTCTGACCTGTCCAACAGTGCTCTAGAGTGCCTCTCATACACAACATCAGTAGGAAGCAGCCCAACACACTGTGAGACGACATTTAACATGGGTTTACACACTTTACCGTCACCAACACTGTCGCAATGGACAGAATTTCGGCTACTGCTGCATCTGTTCCGGGCCCTTCCTTCACATGAGGTCTAGCGGGTGAGACAATATACGCGCCATGTACCAACCACTGCCCAGCCACACATCGAACTGCACCAGCAAGAATGCATCCCATCAAACCGTTAGAGCGACTTCTTTTTTTTTTTTTTTTTTTCAAATATTTTATTTAACCACAAAAAGGCAAATCCAGGTTCTCACCGGAGCCAAATTTACACAGTAACATAGCAAGTACATAAAAAAAAAAAAAAAAAAATTAAACGACAATCCACCTAGTAATCAAATCATACATAACACCTATGTTTTGTCCTATAGAAGTATATTTTTTTTATAGCGACCTGGGGGGAAAAGAAGAAAAAAACAAACAGAGCCACTTCTAACATGTCTGTCATTTCTGATTTCTCTAGCAGTTCTCCTGAGCTCCTTCCACACAAAACAGCTGCTGGAAGCACTCACCGAGAACCGCGAGACCACTTTCCACACAAGTAACCAACATTGCAGTAACGTTGCCTGTTTCACTTGTCTCCACTGATTGCTACTACCAGGCCATTCATCTGCGGTGGATACATGAAGGTGTACAGAGAAAGGGTTTTTACCAATCCAACATTTCCCATAACATCTCAGTTTTTTTTTTTAATAAACATCCAACATCTAACCACACAGAACTTTAGGGACTCTTCCCTTACTGGCGACATGGAGGGGCTCATTTGCTAAGACTCGAGAGGCAGAGACCCTTAAAGGGTTAGTTCACCTTTAAAAAAACTTCCTGTGTTGCAGGTAAGGGGGCCCATATTTAACAGAACTGTGCAGATTTAAAAAAAAGCAGTTTCTTTCATTCTCTTTAGTCCCTGCAAAGCTGATACTTCCGGGTGCAAGTACCTCTCACTCGGTATGGATAAGATTCTCGTGTGCGACTTCCTGAATCCCATGATTCCTTTCCCTCTCCCCCTCCCTTCCTCTGTGATGCCCCCTCAGCACCAGAGCAGAGCTCGTTTACCACTGAACGGCAGTGCGTTTCCCTGGTTTTCTACTTCTACACCTCTCCGTGTCCCCACAGCACCTGAACAAGCGGGCTTGTGTGTTTACTTGCTTTTCTACACAGGCAATTATAAAGTCATTTTACAATGTGAATGAGTAGTAGAGAGGGTGAGAAAGGAGGAAATAGAAACGGAGAACAAAGAAAGGCGAGAGAGACCTAAACACACACTGTGTGTGGATAGATAGAGATATATATATATATATATATATATATATATATATATATATATATATATATATATATATATATATATATATATATATATATATATATATATATATATATATATATTCTCCAAGTAGGGAGAGATGTATAAATAAAAGACAAATGTAGAGACTATCTAATCCTGGGGAAAAAAAAGGATTATAGCAACGTGCATTATAATAAAAAAAACACACAAATCCCATGCATTGAAGTGTATACATATGTGAAATCCCATTGAAACAACATAAATTGTGCAGCGGTATGAGTGAGACTACCCAAAATGATTCCCCTTTTCAATTAGAATGTGGAAAAAAAAATAACAAACACACACCCATATATACAGTAAGCTATTTTACAATAATCCTCCAAAAGTGATTAGTGGATAAAAAGGAAAATTAAATTCCAGTGTTTAGTAATGTTGATATATCAGACGCGTTGATGTGTTGAAGAGGGATTTTTTTCCTGCTTATATCAGCATTCCTAAACACTGGATTTTACTTTTAGTGAAGAAAAAATGAAAATGAAAGTAAAATCCAGTGTTTAGTAATGCTGATATAACCAGAAAAATCCTCTTCAACACATCACATACCACAACAAGCATATGCGCTCACCCCTCCAGACTTCCAGGTTATAAGAGGTCTGAGAAGCAACTGATATTTCAGCATTACTAAACACTGGAATTTAATTTTCTTTTTTTTTCACTAATCACTTTTGGAGGATTATTGGGAAATAGTTTACTGTATATATTGACTGTGTGTGTTATTTTATTTATTTATTTTTTTACACGCTCTAATTGAAAAGTTGAAAAAGGGAATCGTTTTGGGTAGTCTCACCCATAATGCGGCACAATTAACGTTTTAGATATTTCACATATGTTTATGCTTAAACACATGGGATTTTGTATGTTTTCTAGTGTAAATGGGGGGGGGGGTTGAGAAATAGGCGGTCAGTATGCCTAAAAGAGGGCATACCCGGAATGAATATGTATGAAATGATGAAAGTATGGGGGAATGGGTGGGTGGGAACCCAGACACGAGCCGACAAAGGATCTAATAGAGGAGGAGGGATTTATAGCCCTCAGACTCCTATGAATTCAGGCTGGCCTGTGGCCAGCCTTCTAACTTGTAGTTGGTCTTCACTTGGAAATGCGATAATCCTAACTACCAAGACCTGAGGTGTGCCTTGGCCTAGCTGGTCAGTATGCCTAAAAGAGGGGAAAAAGAGACAAAGTAGGTGTGATGTGAAAGCTTCAATGAAGGGCCAGCAACAACCATAAGTCCAGAAAATAGTGAATGCCCAGATGACTATAGAAAAGGGGTGTCATGAAAAGGTTCACCCTTTGGTGTCGCTATCGGTCTCCTGGATCACAGTACCAGTGTCCACCAGCGGGTGTCTTCCAACACCTAAGACCTGTAATGAGAGGACTCACCTGCTGGTGGCACTATTGCATCCTTGGGCTGTAGTACCGTTGTCCACCAGCGGGTGTATTCCGGCGTTGTGTAGCAGACAGCACCCTCTGCGCTCAGGTGTAATGTGAGGTCAAATCACTGCAGTCTGATAAATACCCGGCAAGCCCTCACATCCTTGCCTTGGTGTCTCTCTCCCTGTGCCCTGATCTTGCTGCCTGTTATCTTGACCTTGAGCCTGCATCTGTCCTGACCTGATCCAATCCCTATCCTGAGCCCATCCTGGACCTGTCCCTCCGGTTTCCTGGTTTCCCTGATCCCTGCCCTGCAGCCTATCCGTCCATCCTCTCCCTGTCCTGTTGGTTCCCCGTCCTTTCTCATCTGACTGACCTACTTATGTATGACCTTGGCCTGGCTTTTGTTACGATTACGGTATTTCCCATCCATTTGTATATATCATTTGTTTGTAGGTCTATGGTTGTTTTGCACTGTTTATATCTTATTTGTCACCCATTTAATAAACACCATTATTTTTCACTTACCTGTGTTTCTGGCTCCTTCTGTGCAGTCCACACAGTCTGGTCTATTAAATTCCTGTGACAGTACACCAAGGCCATCCCTGACCAGACGTGGCTGCATTGAGGAACCATCCGGGTTGTTCGTTTTGCTAATATGGATTTCAATGAAATCAGTTATTCCCTGCTGGCAGAAGATGATGGTGAATATTGTCGCCAGATTTTGAAAGGGTGGACTAGTGACCAGCTGATGGAAACTATCCGATGAGCTCATTCCCTAGTGGATCAGGGGTATATGTCATTTGAAGATGTTCAGCCCCTGATCCAGTTATGTGCAAAACCAGCCCTGTCATGCATTCCCGAAGGGAGCGATGATTTTTCTCCCCCCTTCAATTATGGCCAAGTGGAATCCCTGGTATGGTTATTAGAAGATGATCCAGCCTTTTTTATGGAACATTATTCCGCTTGTTCACAGCAGGTGTTGTCTGATTGCATCCATTCAGTGCAATCCCTGGTTAGTCAGGCCGGGTGTGAATCAGCATTTGTTCAACCTGTGCTATAGACATGGTCAGATCTCCTACACTTGGCTAAGCCTCAACATTCCAGCCCTGCCATCAAACACCTGCCTTTCCAAAAATCTATCGCCCCGTCACCTATGGCAACCTCAGCTACAGCCCAGTTTACTCGGCTCCCTACCAAATACTACTACCCAGTCTCCAAGTGCTGCACCTATCCTGCCTTTAATCCACCTGTCTCTTCTCCTCCACCTGTAACACCCCCAACAGAACCCTCCTCCAGCCACTGTTCCTTGGTCTTCCTTTTGCCCAGCTACATACTTTTCTTACGACCCTGCACCTACGTACAAAGCTGCAGTGGCTAAACCAAAAATGAAACAAAAGTTCTTCCCGACCCACACCATCCTGCCAGTAACCCAACCTGCCTCCACACCAACCAACCTATTCCAGCCTGCGTTAATGCCAGTTGAACTTGATGACCCACCTAAACCTGCCAACCCTGTGCCTGCTATCCAGCCTGATGTACCTACCTTTCAGCCTGACGTGCCCGCTTTTCAGCCTGACGTGCCCACCTTCCAGTCTGATGTGTCAGCTTTCCAGTCTGTTCCCGCGTCCCAGTCTAATGTCTTGATGTCTGCCTTCCAGCCCAAAGTCTCAGTGCCTGCCTTCCAGCCTGATGTGTCCGCTTCCCAGTCTGATGTGTCCGCTTCCCAGTCTGATGTGTCCGCTTCCCAGTCTGATGTGTCCGCTTCCCAGTCTGATGTGCCCGCTTCCCAGTCTGATGTGCCCGCTTCCCAGTCTGATGTCTTGATGTCTGCCTTCCAGCCCAAAGTCTCGGTGCCTGCCTTCCAGCCTTATGTGCCTGTCTTCCAGTCAGATGTGTCCGCTTTCCAGTCAGATGTCTTGATGCCTGCCATCCAGCTTGAAGTCTTGGTGCCTGCCTTCCAGCCTGATCCTGATGTCTCGGTGCCTGCCTTCCAGCCGGATGTCTCGGTGCCTGCCTTCCAGCTTGATGTCTCCACTTTCCAGTCTGATGTGCCTGCTTCCCAGTCTGTGCCCGCTTTCCAGTCTGATGTGCCCACCTTCCAGCCTGGTGTCTGATGTGCCTGCTTTCCAGTCTAATGTGCCTGCTTTCCAGTCTGATGTCTCGGTGCCTGCCTTCCAGCTTGATGTGCCCGCCTTCCAACCTGATGTCTCAGTGCCTGCTTTCCAGTCTGATGTGCCCGCCTTCCAGCCTGATGTCTCGATGCTTGCCTTCCAGCTTGATGTGCCCGCTTCTCAGTCTGATGTCTTGGTACCTGCCTTCCAACCCGGTGTCTCGGTGCCTGCCTTCCAACCCGGTGTCTCGGTGCCTGCCTTCCAGCCGGATGTCTCGGTACCTGCCTTCCAGCTTGATGTCTCCACTTTCCAGTCTGATGTGCCCGCTTCCCAGTCTTTGCCCGCCTTCCAGCCTGATGTGCCCACCTTCCAGCTCGATGTCTCGATGCCCGCTTTCCAGTCTGTGCCCGCTTTCCAGTCTGTGCCCGCTTTCCAGTCTGTGCCCGCTTTCCAGTCTGTGCCCGCTTTCCAGTCTGTGCCCGCCTTCCAGCCAGATGTGCCCGCCTTCCAGCCTGATGTCTTGATATTGGTGTGTCAGCCTGGAGTTTTGGTGCCCATGTGTCAGCCTGGAGTTTCGGTGCCCGTTACCCAGTCTGCTGAACCGGTGCCCGTTACCCAGTCCCCGTTATTCGGCTTGCCTGACCAGTGCCCGTGTCCAGCTTGCTGAACCGGGGCCCATTACCCAGTTTGTTGAGCCGGTGCCTGTGATCCTGCCTGCCCTTGCGGTGCTCGCTGTTTCGCCTGACGACCCGGAGCTTGCTGCCAAGCTCGACGACCCAGAGCTCGCTGTCTGCTCGGATGTGTCCTGTTTGATGTGCCCGCTGTCCGGTTTGATGTATCCGCTGCCCAGTCTAAGGTGCCTGACGTGCCCTCATCTGTTCGGTTTGAGGCCATGAACTTTGGACAATTTCATCTAGTTGGAGTGTCTGCAGTTCGCTCCTTTAAGGGGGGGGTACTGTCATGAAAAGGTTCACCCGTTGGTGGCGCTATCGGTCTCCTGGATCGCAGTACCAGTGTCCACCAGCGCGTGTCTTCCAACACCTAAGACCTGTAATAAGAGGACTCACCTGCTTGGTGGCACTATTGCATCCTTGGGTCGTAGTACCGGTGTCCACCAGCGGGTGTATTCTGGCAGTGTGGAGCAGACAGCACCCTCTGCGCTCAGGTGTAACGTGAGGCCAAATCACTGCAGTCTGATAAATACCCGGCAAGCCCTCACATCCTTGCCCTGGTGTCTCTCTCCCTGTGCCCTGATCTTGTTGCCTGTTATCTTGACCTTGAGCCTGCATCTGATCTGATCCGATCCCTATCCTGAGCCCATCCTGGACCTGTCCCTCCGGTTTTCTGATTTCCCTGATCCCTGCCCTGCAGCCTATCCATCCTCTCCCTGTCCTGTTGGTTCCCCATCCTTTCCCATCTGACTGACCTCCTTGTGTATGACCTCGGCCTGGCTTTTGTTACGATTACGGTATTTCCCATCTATTTATATATATCATTTTGTTTGTGGGTCTATGGTTGTTTTGCACTGTTATATTTTGTTTGTCACCCATTTAATAAACACCATTATTTTTCACTTACCTGTGTTTCTGGTTCCTTCTGTGCAGTCCACAGAGTCTGGTCTATTAAATATCCAGAAAAAGGTTTAGGATATGATCCTAATTAGGAAAGTAAACCTGGACATAAGAACAAACTGTTTGTAGGGAGAGGATGCATGGGGAAAGGGAGAAAGAACTGACCAGAGGAATAGAGCAGAGAAGGACATATACTTTAATCTGACACCGTTACTGTGGTACAGTATTATAACCACCAACCCCTGGCTTGTCCATCTATTCTAACTATGGGGATATTGTAAACGTAGTAAAAGGGAACTGCCTACAGCACTAAATGGGAACTGCACCAAGGGTAGGAGACAGGAAGTCTGACACACCAAGAAAACCTGGCCGGTAACTGGAAGCCGTGCCAAAGAGAACATCCCTGACTAACTCTGAATACCCCTTAACCTTGCTTGGAGAGGGTGAGCTGCAAAAATGGACAGACTGACAAGAGTTTGTAGGGGCCTGAAATGCTGGTCACCTGATAGATACTTGATAGTGTTGGCAGGTGAGGCCAAATTGCAGAGGCAATAGGCAGCGAAAGCCAGAGACATGAACCTATGAAACCTTCCCACCCTTGCTAAAAGCCCACGGAATACTCTGAATAAAGAACCATTGGCCAGATTGATCACCTGTGACCAGGCTTGCCCCCCCAGTTCCACATGCCATTGTGAAGAAATTCCAACATCACCTGCAGGCGCACAGAGAAGAGCAGGAGCCGGGGTCGCAGCTGACACCTCCGCTCTAGCCCAAGCAGGCTATGAACCCCTCCATCCTGTCTAACTATTGTAGCATGGACGTTAAGAGCTAATTAAGTACCGCATGAATCTGGGTTAAAGAATCATGCATAGAAACCTGTTCTGCGCTGGTGGATGGAAGAGGTTGGAACGGAGTTGGGAATACCAACCTAGAAAGTACTGCCACCCCCTAAGGGGGTACACCAATAGTAACTCAGCTATGAGTTTTGTATGGTCCCACCCCTTAATAATGGGGTGCTACCATGCACTGAACCCCCATGCGGCGTTGGAGAGATGAATGCGAGTTTGTCTCTTCCGAAACGCGCGACATGCCCTAATCTAAGGAAACACAAACTAGAGAAATGAGAGCAGAAAACCAACCCATGAAACACCCCTATGTACCTGCCAAGTATGAGGATTTAAGTGCAGAAATGACAAGACCAACAGTGCATGAATGTGAACCTAATGACACCACCCTAGTGTATGCAGTGAGCGAGCCCGAGCAACCTGATGCGCCAAGACAGTTAATTAAAAACAAACACTCAGGGCTGAGGTACCCACCGACTTTTGTGGGTAGTAGTAAAGGTGTAATAGTGAATGTGCATGTATGACGTATGGTATACGGGTGAGAAGATTGTGGGACGACAATCAATTGAAAACAAAACCTCAGCCGTATGGATCTGTAGACGTGACAGACCCTGGTTGTGAGCACTAGCTAACAGAAATGCTACGACAGGAATTAGACTTTAAGAAAGCTCTGGTTGAACTGGTTGATACAGGATTCCAGTTAGGTATACTTGATAAAAAAATAAAGTTATCTAGTAACTGTCACGCCACGCATTTCCATCATATATTACTTACCCAAAGTGCATAAAAATGCTACTCACCCTCCAGGACGCCCCATCATCAGTGGGATAGATTCGGTGACCTCCCGTATAGGGAGATACATTGATTTCTATCTCCAACAGATAGTTAAGGCCCTCCCGTCCTACTTAAAAGATACCAGGCACACTATCTCCTTGCTACAACACGTAGAGTACAGTGAGGATTTACTACTGGTTACGGCCGATGTTGCCTCATTATATACATGCTTCCCCCTCGACCTTGGTTTATCATCTGTCGAGTTGTTTTTGAGTAGAGAACAGCATCCATTTCACACAGAAGAGGTTTGTTATGGACCTTTTAAGATTTGCTACCAAACACAACTATTTTTGGTATGACAACAATTACTATCTACAATGCAAAGGAGTCGCTATGGGGCTAAGTTTGCCCCTAGCCTCGCCATCATTTTTATGGCCCGGTGGGAGGAGGATGTCGTCTATGCTTTAGACAGACCGGAGATCCCTTTATGGGCCTGATACATAGACGACATCCTCCTCCTGTGGAAAGGAGATCATGACTCTTTGGAAGATTTCATGCCCACTCTTAATGGCAACAACATTGGCATTAAGTTATCCTATGTAGCTAGCTATTCCAACATACACTTTCTTGACTTGGACATCTTTGTATCTAACAATCAACTAATGACCAAAATGTTTTTTAAAGCTACAGACCCGAGTCGACAGCTGCCATCACTCAGCTTGGTTGAAGTCAGTGCCACGTAGTCAACTACTTAGAATGAGACGTAATTGCACTGATATTCAAGACTTCGATCAACAAGCCGAGATATTAAAATCAAGGTTTACAGATGGAGGATATCCATCATCTGATATTGATGAAGAAATTC
Source organism: Lithobates clamitans (assembly GCA_037952925.1). NCBI lineage: Eukaryota > Metazoa > Chordata > Amphibia > Anura > Ranidae > Lithobates > Lithobates clamitans. Next base: position 4,681,346 of record JBBGZY010000023.1, on the reverse strand, counting down.
ACAAAATATCATTGACAGAAATGCACTAACATCGGAACATCCAAAACCCATACAAGATCCTTCGCATAAATGATTGTTTATTACCACTTTTTCCGTACAATATAGACAAATCAAAAACATTGTTTGCAAACACTGGTCAATTCTCAACGATTATGTGTTGGGGCCTTCCCTTCCCGATAACGCAGGTGTAATATATAGGGGAGCTCCCTCCCTAAAGGGTCAAATTGCCCCGAATGTCACAGACCCTCCTTCGGTTCCAGTCTTCTTTCACCATCTAAAAGGCTACTATCCATGCCGTAAATGTAAGGGGTGTGCGCACAATATCTACGGTCGCAGAAAAACCTTAACATTTAATTCCACTTCAACAGCCGTAGAATATGAAATGAAACATTTCACTACCTGCAAAACTAGATACGTTTCCACAAGGGTAAGTGAGCATATTACGAGTATAAAAAAGGGACGCACTAATCAGTGTACCTAGGCACTACTTGGAGTTTCATAACAAAAACACTATTGGCACTAGCTTCCAAGTGATAGATGAGTTCGTCCCTCATTGGAGAGGTGAATCTAAACTCAGAGTCGTTTCCACACTTGAAACCTTCTGGATATATCAGCTCAAGAGTTATAGGCCTCACGGGCTGAACGTTGACTAGGATATCAACGCCTTTATTAACAAGGCTTGACCTCCCTGTCCATCTAGATACACGAACAGCCTACTATTTTTCTTAATTTCCCATCCGTTTTCCCTTTTCTTACATTTTTTTTAATTTTTAATGTACACACCTTATACTACATTGCCTATTAGGGATTTTTCCTTGGGCATACGCACTATATTTGACATTTTTGTCATCTTGTTCCCTCACACTAATGTTAACTGCAATTTTCGTTGCTTTTGACGTTTTGTTAGTAGTCCCATTTTTCTGTGTCCCTCTTTAAACATCACGTGAGGCATCACTATATCTATACTTGGTCTTTTAGGACTTACAGTTGACATTTTTACTTTCATGGGTTTTCCTTCCCTTTTCATATTATACCTCATTTTTTTTCTTGTCTATTGAGGATGTGTTCCCACTTTGGTCTATGGTAAATATGTGTACAATGTTTATGCAGTATATTGACATTGTTTGTCGGCTCACAATAGGTGCAAGTCTGTGTGGCCATGGACCTTTGTTGGTTGTATCCCCTATTTTGGATCATTCCTTATTTATTTACACTGTACTTTATTTAGTTATACTTTTTTCTTGAGGTTTTGACACATATATGGCCGTTTTAAAACATTTGTTTAATTAGTCATCGGTGTAAATCTGTGACCTGTTTAAATGTAGCCACTGGTACATACTTTATTTGTAGAGCGCTGTTTTAGCCTTCCTATTCACATCCCCCATCAGCACTATCGGTGATTTTGAGCCATCGGCATATTGCCGTATGCTTGTATGTGGATCGTGGTCGATGATGTTATAGTCAGGTGACTTGAGACTTGGAGGCTTGGTCACAGAAACACCAATAACTACTCTTCGTACCTATTCACCATACAGCGTCACATACGTTTTACGTCATGACGCTTCTCACGCCCTGAGATGGGATGTCACGCTGCACGGCGCCATTACGCCTGTAACGCACACGGGACACCGGATGACAATATCCGGGCGGGCCACACAGGTTTGTAACGGTGAATATTTACTATATATATAGGCGCAGTAGGGGGACAGCTGGTGTATACCCCAGTTGAAGTCTCTTAAGATGAAACGCGTAGGGTACAATACGTGGCCACCTTTTACTGCGCTATATTTTACCTATTTTTCACTTGTTTTTATATATTTTTGGATATCCGTTTTTATTGTTAATCCTGCTTTACGGATTTACACCATGCGGAGATTTCTTTTTTTGTCCATGCTGTTAACACCACACTTCCTGTCTGGAGGATAAGCGACTACCGAGCTGTTTCCGCAGTTGGCTGATTAGAGGGATGCTGTGCAGTCCACCTTGAGAGCCTGTTCTCTGGGCCTTGCTGTCATGCCTTACTGACCCACCGCCATAAGGATAAGCGACTACCGAGCTGTTTCCGCAGTTGGCCGATTTAGAGGGGTGCAGTGCATTCCACCTTGAGAGCCCGTCCTCTTGGCCTTGCTGTCATGCCTTACTGACCCACCGCCATAAGGTGAGCTGGGCCCATCGCTCCGGGTAAGAGTATCCCTTTCTCCTTTTGCGTTCTTGATGGTGAAGACACTCCAGGGTGTATACCCACCATTGAAAACCTCCATTTAAAGACGATATATATATATATGTCGCTTTTTCATTGCATTTGGTTGCACCAGTGACGCCTGTTGGACTTTTATTTTTATATTTTTTATTTTTTCTTTTCATATATGTTCATGCTTATATGTGCACATGTTTTATTGATCACAGGTATACGTGGCACACTAGTGCTCTCTGCACTCCAATCGGCACGTTTTTAAACAGATTTGCAATGCAATTTTTTTTCTTGCGATTTATAATCGCTCGATAATTACACATTCACTTCTTGTTTAAAGTATATTATTTTATGAGAAGATAAGCTCCCGGAGACTCTCTCTCTTCTTCATATACGGTTTTATGTATTCTTATACACATTACACATTATATATTGTACTATTCACTAGCGCCACACTTTGTTTCATATGACAGGAATGCTACACACAAAATGCAACGACAGGAAAACCAACAGGTAGCAAAACTAAAACCCTAAAAAAAAATGGTTTAGGACCGTGGTGGGTAGTCGTACAAATGTAATGAAATGAATGTGCATCGTATGTTATATGGGCGAGAAGATTGTGGTCAACAATCATTTAAAAAACGACACCTCAGCCTATATGGATCTGGACAGATCCCGAGATGTGAGCACTGCTAACTAAACCCAGGTGTACAAAGAACACTGAACGAAAAGGTATGATCACATGGAAACAAACGAAGATGAAACGGCTATTAGTGTATGCTGTGGCTGTATGGCACCGACAAGCTATGACAGAACATGCTGGACATAACCGCTATGACAGAAATGCTATGGTGGAACCCACTACGACTGGACCCGCTGTGACTGGAACACGCTGCGACCGCACCAGCTATGACAGAACACGCTGTGACTGGAACACTATGACTGAACACCTTATGACAGCACCTGCTGTGACAGTGCCTGCTGACTATGATACGCTATGACAGCCCTTCTCCAACAGAACACACTGTACAGGAATGCTATGACTGAATACGCTGAGACCGACCATGCTAGGACAGCACCCGTTGTGACAGAACACGCTACGACTGGAACGCTGTGTTGAACATGTTGTGACAGCACCCACTAAGACAGAACACGCTATGACAGTAATTCTATGACTGAACTCATGACAGCACCCGCTGAGACTGAAAACGCTGTGACAGAACCGCTATGACCGAAAATGCTGAGACAGAACCGCTATGACCGAAAACGATATGACCGAAATGCTATGAATGAAAAAACGCTGTGACAGAACCTGCTAAAGCAGAACCGTTGTGACAACCTGCTATGGCAGACCTGCAGACAGAACTGCTGTAACAGAACTGCTGTAACAGAACTGCTGTAACAGAACTGCTGTAACAGAACTGCTGTAACAGAACTGCTGTAACAGAACTGCTGTAACAGAACTGCTGTAACAGAACATGCTGTGACTGAACACACTATCACAGGAACACGGCAAGGAAATGTGAACTGACCACGGCAGTGGAGCTGAACTCACCAACCAGCCCCCCTCCTAGTACTGCCCTCAGTGACCCCCTTCAGCTTGCAGAAAGACATACCACAAACAGACCTCACAAAGTGCTGACTGAACCTGCTGGTCAGCACCCCCTCCCCCCTGGACGATCATCATGGTAGCTACCAAACCTGAGGGCATGTGTTCAAGAGCTGCAATTAACAGCCTGGTACAGGCATGGGGAGGTCATATGCTAACAGTTTCCCCAGGAAACTTATTAAAAGCTTGAATGCGCAAATCAAACCTGTTTGATGAATCACCGAGGAAACTTCTACGGCCATCAGCTGCAAATGCATTAGATCACAATACCAAATAGTATATACCTACAGGGTGGATTCAATGGAAAATATGTATTTGTGCACAGAGAGGTGAGCGAGCGGCTGCCCCCCCCCCCCTGTGAGCACCCGGAGAAGCATGTCTCCCCGGTGGTGCCCGGCGTGAGCACCAAGAGAGGAACCGTCACCATTGTTGCAGTTGATCGTCGCTCAGTAAGGACCCGGAAGTGACGTGTGACGGCGTAACCCAGAAACGAGTCGCCAAAGGATCTAATAGAGGAGGAGGGATATATAGCCCTCAGACTCCTCCTACATACATATGTATGTGTGTGTGTGTGTGTGTATACTGGGACTTGCAGTCTTTCCTAGTCTTTCCTACATTTCTTGCAACTCCCCATTCTTATTCTTTTTATAATGTGAGATATCTGCGTCTCCTCAGGTTCTCCCTCCCCCAGTCACAGCAGTGTGAAGCTCAAAGGGGGGAGGAGAAAGTTGGGCAGACTGTAATGCTAGTTTACGTGCCAATCCCTCATATACAGGCACAAAGGCAATGATTCATCAAAGTTTAGGCATGATTTATGAAGAAATTAAATTTTTAGTGCTGATGGTGAACTTGCGCTTACTCAGGGGTAACTGATGCAACTTGCGGCTCCCCTTGAGCACTGCCAAAAACATGGGTCATACTCACCCTCTCATTTTCAGCAACACTGAGCTACTCCAAGTCATTATCCAGTACACTATAATTCTCATAATCAACATTACTCATCTGGTTTGCTGTGGACAAAAGCTCTGCCATGTACGTGCCCTTAATAGATCCTTTTAAATGGAGGGGGATAACTTCTGCAACAGCCAACGGGTGCCGTCACTACAGACTCGGCAGACTCTCAATTTACAACTGGAGCAATAGTGTCCACCTCACTATTGCCTTCAGAAATTTCTTTCCACCACACAAATACCTTTTTATGGGCAGACTATCCCAGTCTATCCTGTCTGTGCTTCAATCACCAGCGCTTTGTAGCACTCTTTTTCATCTGCACAAGGAGACGCAGGTGGACAGAGTGGCTTGGCAGCAGACATCCTGCGCAAGTTACATATAGTTCATAGTAGGTAAGGTTGTCAGTGTCGATTAATTATTTCCCATATCCCTGTATGCTGTTCTTTAAGATGCACATCCAAGAGTCTTTTAAAAATATCAATACTCCCCGCTGACCCCACCAATGATGGAAGAGAGTTAAACATCCTTACTGCCCTGACAGTGAAAACCCCCCTGCGCAGCTTAAAGTGATTGTAAAGGCTTTTTTTTTCTTCTTTAACCACTTAAGCCCCGGAAGATTTGGCCCCTTAATGACAGGCCATTTTTTACGATAAGGCACTGTCGCATTAACTGACAATTGCGCGGTCATGCGACGTTGTACAAAAACAAAATTGACTTCCTTTTTTTTTCCCCCTCAAATAGAGCTTCTTTTGGTGGTATTTGATGATCACCCCTGCAATTTTTAATTTTTTTTGTGCTATAAATAAAAATGGAGCGACAATTTTACAGAAAAACAATTTTTAAAAAATTTTTTGCTATAAAAAAACGCAATAAGCGTATATTGATTGGTTTACGCAAACGTTATAGCGTCTACAAAATAGGGGATAGTTTTTATGACATTTTTATTTTTTTATTATTTTTTTAATTTTTCTTACTAATAATGGCGGTGATTTGCGGTGTGTGTGTTTGTTTTTTTTTTATCTGGACTGCGACATTGCGGCGGATAGATGTGTTTCTATCTGGGGGGGTGGCAGGGACTGCCTGGGGGAGGAGACTGATCAGTTGTTCCTAATGCTTGGGAAGAACAATCTGTCTCCTCACCCCTGACATAACGGAGATCTGTCTATTTATATTGACAGACATCCATTCTGTCTGTGTGGAGCGATCGCGGGTCCACGTGGGTCTCCATATCGCGTCCGCTGGGATGGGCAGGGCATCGGCTCAGTCGTCGCGCCGCGGGCGTGCGCCCACTAGTGGTCTTAAAGTGGCCGACGTACAGCTACGATGGCTCACCCAGGGGAGTGGGCGACGTCATTGGATGGCCATACGTATATAAGAGGCGGGAAACATAACAGAGGAAGACAGCTTTGCGATGAGACCAGGAGGAAGAAGACACCTGGAAGATGACAGCTCGGCGAGAAAACAGCTATTTTAATAATGATAAAGGAAATCTAAAAAACTGGCTCTTTGGGTGTGTTGTGTGGGTTGTTTTTTTTTTTTTTTTTTTTAACTTTTCACTGCTTTTTTGGTGAATAGGTAGATGTACCCAGTACCCATTCACATAGGGTGGGGGGCCGGGATCTGGGGGTCACCTTCTTTAAAGGGGGCTTCCAGATTCCAATAAGCCCCCTGCCCACAGACCCCGACAACCGGGGTTGTCTGGAAGAGGCCCCTGTCCTCAACATGGGGCAAGGTGCTTTGGGGTGGGAGGGTATGCCTCAAAAGCACCCGAGCATGCGGTCTGGTATGGTTCAGGATGGGGGCGGGGTGCTCGCTCGTCCCTTCCCTTTCCTGACCTGCTGGGCGGCATGCTCGAATAAGGGTCTGGTATGGACCTGTGGGAACCCCACGTTGTGTTTTTTTTTTATTTTTTTTAAATTTTTTTTTTGCTTTCAACGGGCAAACCCGCTGACTGATGACTCATCGGTTGCTAAAGATGCGGCGGCCGGGTTCCTGGCTCCCTGCTTGGCAACCAGCTACAGTAAAACCTTGGTTTGAGAGTAACTTGGTTTGGGAGCATTTTGCAAGACAAGCAAAATGTTTTAACCACTTGCCGACCGCCGCAAGCTGATGTACGTCCAAACTTTGGCGGCAGATATCGTTGTTTATGGCAGCAGCTAGCTGCCATAACCCAGGTATCCCCATTTTCGTGGGGCGGTCGGCTTTCAGATAAAAGTGGTCTCTGCGGCGGATTCTCGCCACAATCCGGTGTCCTCTGCCGCTTTCCGGAGCCGTCGGTAGTGGCGGAGGCGATTGCGTCTGTCTCTCTGCTGTGCCTGGAGACGAGTGAGGCTAAAATGGTGCCCACTCGTCTCCATGACACTGCTGGGCGGAACTTCCGCCCATACGTCTTAAAGGCACATTTTTTTCAATGTCATTTTTTTAAATTTACTTTTTTCTTTTTTTTTTTTTTTTTTCTTTTGCATTTTTTTTTTTATTGCATTTTAGTGTAAATATCAGATCTGAGGTCTTTTTGACCCCAGATCTCACATTTAAGAGGTCCTGTCATGCTTTTTTCTATTACAAGGGATGTTTACATTCCTTGTAATAGGAATAAAAGTGACACTTTATTTTTACACTGTTTTAAAAAAAAATAAAATCATGTAAAATAAATAATAATAAAAAAAATACATTTTTTTTAAACCCCCCCCCATCCCGACGAGCTTGTGCGCAGAAGCGAACGCATACGTGAGTAGCGCCTGCATATGAAAACGGTGGTCAAACCACACGTGAGGTATCGCAGCAATAGTTGGAGCAAGAGCAATAATTCTAGCCCTAGACCTCCTCTGTAACGCAAAACCTGCAACCTGTAGAATTTTTTAAACGTTGCCTATGGACATTTGTGAGAGTAAAAGTTTGACGCCATTCCACGAGCGGGCGCAACTTTGAAGCGTGACATGTTGGGTATCAATTTACTCGGCGTAACATTATCTTTCACAATATAAAAAAAATTGGGCTAACTTTGCTGTTTTATTTTTTTATTCAAAAATGTGAATTTTTTCCAAAAAAAGCACGCTTGTAAAACCACTGCGCAAATACGGTGTGAAAAAAGTATTGCAATGACCGCCAATTTATTATCTAAGGTGTTAGAAGCCCCAAACATTATATATTGTTTTTTTTCTAAGTAATTTTCTAGCAAAAACATGTAACCCCTAAATTCCAAAACGAGGCTGGTCCTTAAGTGGTTAATAAATTTTGCCTTGATATACAAGCGATGTCTTGATATAAGAGTAGCGTCATGTCACAACTGGAGTATAAAAAAGAAGAGAGGAGCCTCTGTAGCAAAATGGTTAAATTTAATGAAGGTATAACATTTAGCAACTGTGCCTCTCTTCTGTTATACCCTGTAAATAAAATGCATTGATATACAAGTGCTTTGGATTACAAGCATGTTTCTGGAACGAATTATGCTCGCAAACCAAGGTTTTACTGTATATACAGTGGTAAAATAAGAAACGTAAAACACATAAATGCACCACTTGCATTTATGGTGCAGCTCCATTTAAGTCTATTAGCCACAAATCGCGGGAAAAAAGTCCCTGACCCTTTCCAAAAACGCACCAGCCGCAAAACGCATAGATGTGAACTAGTAGCATAGGAAACAATGTTAAATGGACTGTAGTGCATTTCTGCAAACTGCAAAATGCACCAAAAAATGCATAGGTGTGAACGTAGGGTTACTCCGTCATTGTTCGAGCTGTATTCCATCGTGGCAGCTGCCCAGGTCTGGGGCCACATGTGGACAGGTCAAACAGTGTTCTTCACCACAGTCAACCAGGCTACGGCCGACATTATTAAGGGTAGATCCAAGTTGTTCCCAATCATGTCCTTTCTGCGTAGGCTGGTGCAATTGTCATTACACCATCAATTTAACTTTTACTGTGAGCATATTCCTGGCAAATGCAATGCAGCAGCAGATGCGCAGTCTCACTTCAATTTTGTCTCATTCTTCCAGCGGGAACCTGGACCCGACCCATCATCCACTCCTACCGCACCGTGGTCTCAACTAACGATGGATTGAAGCCACACCTTGCAAATGCTACCCAACTCATCAACCACTCGTTTTCTAGCAATACACTAAAGGCTTATTGCACGGCCTGGAACACTTACCGTAGGTTCCTAGCCGCTTGTCCCGGAACCACGACAGACAACGTCACACGTCCTAGCCTTTATTTCCTATTGCCACACGCAGCTGGCTCTTGCTCACAGCACCATCAGGGTGTACCTAGCCGGCATTCAACACTTCTTGTCCTAGCAGGATCCCGGGAAGGCATTTTGTGTTCACTGCCCATACAGTAAAAGCCTTCCTGCGGGGTGTCCAGAAGCAGCAGCCCACGACCCACGGCAAATGCTTGCCCATCACAAGCGTCATCTTTAGGGGCATATCGGAAATTCTCACACATTCCCCCTTTGGGGTTCTGCCAAGCCTAGTCATCTAGGCGGCCATCTACCTGGCATTCTACGGCTTCCTACGGCCCAACGAGTTCACCTCTGGTGGCACCAGTAGCCAAATACTGTACAGACACCTCCTGACTAGCTTCCCAAACCATTATGTCCTTCATCTCTCGGTCTCCAAGGAGCGACAAACTGGGCCCGGAGTGGATATAAACTTCTTTAGGGTTTTTTGGGGGGCGTGACCGGATGGGCGGGTGCGTGCTGAGAGGCGGCATGGAGTGAGCGGGTGTAAGGACGCTGTGTGCTCCATCCCACTCCCGTCCTCAAGTCTCTCTCCCCCGGCTGTATGAACGGCACACTGGTAACCCGGATGACCCCGGCTCTCTAGACGTTGCCCGTACTGGCGGGCTCGGCGCTGTGCTACCTCTTCTCTCTTTTTGCTGGAGGCTCTCCAAGGCCCCTTAACCCTCTAGTGGACAGCGAGCGCTGAGGGCTGAGCACTGAAGAACCCCCCCCCCGGGTGGGATGTCATCCCCTGCGTGCTGCGGTGAAACAAACAGCTTTCACTTTCACTTTTCCATCGCTATGCAAGTCGGGGAACAGAAGTCGGCCAGAGCTGGTATTGTATGGTGTCACTAAATTGGTAACCAGATGCTGTTTTAAAACCGCTAGATAACATTGGCTTAGAAGCAAATCCTGGTAATTTGTCAGTAACAGAGCAATGTATGTGGGTCAGTGTACTGTTTTACCTGCTGCTTAGGTAAAACTGAGTCTGGGATCAGAGTGTGCTATACAGGAAGCAAGGTATACTATTTACTGCGGTTTTTCTTCTTTTTTTTTCTCGGGGCAGTGGGGGGGCCTCCTGGGGTGCTATTAAGAACATACTAGTGTCCCAGCTTTTTGGTGGAGACACTATAAATTAGCTGAAAACCCTGGGACCTGCAGCAACTACAGGGAGAGAGGTCTAGGTGGGGATTGGGTTAGTTGGTGCATACACCCTACTGACCGTACTCGGTTGGCGACTGCCCTAGCGGCATTTAACCAACTGTGTAAATTACGGGGTAGTGGGGGGCTGCACTAACTTCGGTCTCAGTTGTGGAGTATATGGGTGTTGGGAGTTGCCCCGTACCGACCACCTAAGGCATTGTGGCCTCCCTCTGTTTATGTCCTCCCTTTCCCTACCAGGGTGTATAGGAGTGGAGAGCCCTAGCTTGCTTCATACATTTTATTGTTCAAACATTATGGTGTACGTTCGGATGCTCTGTATTGCGGGCAGTTAAGTGCAGACAGGTGCAGCGGCCTCCCCTCTTTTCTTCTCCCCTCCTGGGTCCTTCCTGACTGGTGGAAGTTGTTGGTAACTGTCAGTTACTCTTTTTTTTGCTGCTGGAGTATATTTGTACTTATAAGAGTAAATGATGCAGAATTTACGCTCCTCTAAAGAGAAAAACTCGCAGCATGCGGCAGCAGCATCCGCAGCAGCAAAACTGGAGCAATATGCCCATCCCTCTGCTCTGACCCCTCCAAAAAAGGGGTCGCAGCAGAAGGGTCAACAGGGGGGGGGCATCGGATAGGAAAAGCCAGGGACAGCCTCAATCACAGCCCCTAGGAGCTGCGTCGGCTACCCAGCCTTCCAAATCGTTATGTAACAAAGGCCCAGGGCTAAGTGATCAAAATATAAATGTAAATTTGGAGCTAATAAATGATCCAAATTTACCCTTGAACAGAGAACCAACCATAACGGATGTATTCATGGCTATAGGGGTGTGTAATGGCTCGCTTAAAGATCTTTGTGAACAGATGAAAGGTGTTAAAGCAGATCTGTTATTGGTCAGACAAGACTTACAGAAAACAGCAGAGAGAACAACGGCCCTGGAGGAAAGAGTCAGTGGGCTAGAGGATAATATGTCCCCAATAGTCAAAGAAATAAGGTGGCTGAAGGAACAGTTATCTAAACAAGCCTCTAAAATAGATGAGATGGAGAATAGGAGTAGAAGAGATAATGTGAGGCTGATAGGTATGCCCGAAAGGAGTGAGGGCGCCAATCCAATAGCATTTCTAGAAAAATGGTTGGGGGAGCTAATCGGGAAAGAATCATTCTCGGCTTCATTCTCCATCATAAGAGCTCATAGGATCCCGCTCAGGGCATCGCCGGAGGGGGGCCAACCGAGACCCCTCCTCCTGAGATTTCTTAACTATCAGGATAAAGTGACTTTGCTACGGAAGATCAGGGAATTAGGGGAGGTTTTTTTCAAAGGTACAAAAATATCGTTTTATCCCGACTTCTCCCCGGATTTGCAGAAACGCAGAGCAGGGTTTACACAGGCAAAACGCAATCTGCAAAAATTTAAGTTGCCCTATGCTCTTTTATACCCGGCAAGGTTGCGGGTGGCGGCCCTGGGGGAGACTCTGTTTTTCAACACCCCTGCTGAAGTGGAGAAGTGGCTTGAAGATAATAGGGAAAAAATTACGAACCCCACGTAGAGAATCGGGGAAGATATAATAGCTCGGTGTATCAATAGTTAGGCATGATAGGGTACCGGGAGGTATAGGGGCTGTTTCTTTTTTTTTTTTTTTTTTTTTTTTTTTTAATTTGCATTTTTAGTCTTTTTTCCCTTGTGGGGAATGCTCCTTAAGTTTCTACCCCCTCCTCCCTTCGGTTAATGAGCTTCGCTGTAAGGGGATGGGAGGGGCTGAGTGCACATAGCTACTTTGTGTGTAGGGTGGTGTGGCGAGTGGAAGATTTGGTGTGAAAGGGTGGCGTTAGTATAAGAGGTAACGGTCATGGTAAACCCCCAGGGGGTATACCTAGTTAGGTGGGTATGGGGGGGGGGAGGGGGTTGGGGGGGAGGGTGGGTGGGGAGGGAAGGGAGGGAGGGGGGAAATTAAATCATTTTTTATGAACACTTACATCACTAGAAACCACATTGGAGGTATTCACGCCTCCACTTATAGATTATCTTCACATATGCAGGCACTTTTTGTACTAAATTTTAATAAAGCAGGGTAGACGTGACTAAATTAAGCGTGTATTTTAGAATTCACAACATGAACACACTTGGAATCAAGATAGAACTTGCTGGGAGAAATCTTCTTTTTGTCTTTATCTTTTTCCTTCTTTTCTGTTTTTTCTTTTTCTTACTCATCTCTTTTTTGAGTAAAGAGGCGCATAAATTTCACTTTATGAAAATAACGAGATATGTACGGTAACACTCGTTGTGATAAGACAGCCCCTTTAGAATCTAGATGGCAGCTAAGCCCTTGAAAATAGGATCTTGGAATGTTAGGGGCCTGGGTTCTCCTCTTAAAAGGATGGCAGTATTCTCTGTGCTGGAGAGTTGTGGGGTTGATCTGATCTGCCTGCAGGAAACCCACTTAACTAAGGATACCAGCCAACAGCTACAGATGAAAAAATTCCAATACCAATTTCATGCATTCCACTCCTCTTTTAGTAGAGGGGTGAGCATATTTGTGAAAGCTGGGGTAAAATTTTCCTGCAGACAGACCAGTATAGATGACCTGGGTAGATATATTTTTTTATTTTGCTCTATTGATGGTGTCATGTTTGTGGTGGCAAACATATACATCCCCCCCCCCATTTAATCTGGATATACTGCTTAAATTGCATAAATTTCTGTTGGATAAAAAGGAATGCCCGATTGTAGTTGTCGGGGACTTTAATGAGGTCCCAGATAGAAAGTTGGATAGATTCCCAATACGACAATTCTCAGAAGAACCAGGGAAAAGCCGCTTAAGTTTATTCATGGAGGAAGTGGGGCTAGTAGATTTATGGAGGGTGCGAAACCCAGGCGTGCTGCAATATACTTGTCACTCCATCTCACACTCCACGCTCTCAAGGATAGACCTGGTCCTGGGAAATGCCAGGGCACTCCAGTTACTGGAAAAAATAGCATATTGGCCAAGAGGTATCTCAGATCACTCCCTTATGGTGGCTACACTAAGTGTAGGAGAGTCTAAGCCTAGGAAGAGCTGGAGCGTGAGTCCACACTGGTTCGAAGTAATTAAAAAATCGGATGGGATTCTCCCCACCTTAAGGGAGTTTGTGGAGCTCAATCAGGGTTCGGCGGCTCCCCCTGTGCTATGGGATACCCTTAAGGCGTTTCTTAGAGGGGTTTTAATACAGCAGATGGCTAAATTTAACAAAGAGGCTAGGAGTGAAGAAGAGGATACTCTGAGGGACGCTCTCGAGGCCGAAAATAATTTTATCAGAAATCCGACCCCGGAGCTGGAAAGAACCTGGCAAGAGAAACAACAAAAGTATAAACTAGTAGTCATGCAAAAAGCAGAGACTAGGCGCCTTCTTCAGAGACAGGAATTTATGGTGGAGGGTGAAAGAGTAGGAAGAACATTGGCTATGCTTGTAAAATCAAACACAGCTCCATCTACAGTCCTCGCTATTAGATCACAGAGTGGAGATATAACATCAAGCACCCCAGAAATTGTACAAGCCTTCAGGGAGTATTATAAAAAACTTTACTCCTCGCAGAAAAAGGGTAAGGAGGCTATGATGGAGGGCTTCTTGGAGGGGCTACCGATCCCTACTATATCACAGGAAGAAAGTGCTATATTAGACTCCCCAATAACGGTAGCAGAACTCCAACAAGCAGTAGCGGGCATGGCAAACCTTAAGTCACCCGGACCCGATGGCCTTCCAAGCGAGACATATAAGCAGTATGGTGAAGTGCTGATCCCTGAATTATTAAAAGCTTTGGAGGGGTCATTTGAGGGGGGGCAGTTGCCTGCTTCAATGTTAGAAGCAACAATCACTGTATTACAGAAGGAAGGGAAAGATCCTTTGGATATGGCCGCCTATAGACCAATCTCCCTACTTTGTACTGATGTAAAAATTCTTGCCAAGGTACTGGCAGTAAGACTGAACGGAGTTATTCATAAACTGATTCACGAGGACCAGGCGGGCTTTATTGCCAATAGATCTACGAGCCTGAACATTAGAAGAGCGTTTTTGAATTTACAGTCACCATCGGAGAATGTAGGCTCGAGAGCGTTAATGACCCTCGATGTATCCAAGGCTTTTGATAGTGTGGAGTGGGGTTATATATGGCGCGTGTTGGAGAAATTCGGATTTGGTGCGTCTTTTATAAGGTGGATTAGAATGTTATACACTTGCCCTAAGGCAAGATTAAAAATTAACAACGATTTTTCAGACTGGTTTGAGTTGGAAAGGGGGACTAGGCAGGGGTGCCCTCTTTCTCCCTTGCTGTTCGCATTGGCGATGGAACCCCTGGCCATCTCCATAAGGGAAAACAAAACGATAACTGGCTTTCTGCGAAAATCGGGCGAAGAAAAAGTCGCGTTATATGCCGATGATATTTTGCTATTCCTGGGGGATTCGAGAAATTCACTACTGGGTGCTATGAGGATAGTGAAGGACTTCGGTAGCTTCTCAGGTTTAGAGATAAACTGGGAGAAGTCCGAGTTCATGCCGATAGATCCCATCAGCGAGCTAACAGCACGCGATATACCCCAGATGGTAATGGTGGATGCCCTGAAATATCTGGGAATAGTCCTGACGAAAGACCCAACCCTGTATATTAGCACAAACCTCGTCCCTCTTCTAACAAAACTGAAACAAAAAATAGGAATCTGGAAGCGCCTGCCCCTGTCCGCTGCAGGAAGATGTAGCTTAATAAAAATGGTGTGGATGCCACAACTGCTATACATCCTGCACAATTCGCCTGTCTGGATAGGTAAGAAGTGGTTCAAAAGAATTGATAGCCTCTTTAGAGAGCTGATTTGGAAGGGGAAGCAAGCCAGGATCCGACTTCGAGTGCTCCAGCTCCCCATACGGGAGGGGGGTTTTGCCCTCCCACATCCCGAGCGCTACTTCTTAGCAACTCAGTTACAGCAGTTGCTAGGTTGTGGGATACCGAAAGGCGGCACTTCCAATGGCAAATTGCTATTGCTAAGTACTCCACATAACACCCTAGTTGATACTCTAGAGGCGGATATGTTCCTTGACAATTACCCAACTATCAAGCTGCTAAGCAAACTTTGGAAAACTGTCAAGAAAATGATGGGATATGAAGATCCAACAGTTTATTCTCCTATTTGGAATAACCGTAATTTACAGGAAGTTCTTAAAATAGGTACCTTTGGGGAATGGTTGAATCTTGGCATCAGAAGGCTAAGCCAGCTTTATAACGACACCAAGCTAAAGAGCTTCCCTGAATTAGTAGGGGAATTCAAGCTACCGCGGAGCCCCTTCTTCCTATATCTCCAGCTAGAACACGCTCTTAAAACACAATTTAAAGCTCAGACCCTGCGCTGGGAAGAAATGCCTCTTTTTCAGAGCATAATGCAGGTGATCCCTACTAGGGGTTTAATCTCAAGAATTTATGACCAATTAAGTAAACCAGACAACACTGGGGGAACACTCTATGGACTAAAAGCCAAATGGGAAGAGGATATAGGAGGAATTACCCAGGCTCAATGGGCGAAAATTTTAGAATTGTGTGTACAGGTCTCGGTGTCCCCTTCACAGCGGCTATCTCATCTACTCTTGCTGAATAGAGCCTACTATACTCCTAAGAGGCTTTTTAAATTTGGGAGAAGGCCTAATGACAATTGCCCCAGATGTCAGAGCTCGGGAGACCTCATCCACATGCTGTGGAGGTGTCCCAAATTATTTAGATACTGGGAAGAAGTGACCGGTAACTTGGGAAGCATCTTTGGTACTATGGTAGCAAAAGAGGCTATAACCTGTATCCTGGGGTATAGAAGAGTTCTGGGGGAGAGATTGAGCATCACACTGGCCATCACGCGAGCCTTGTTTCAGGCTAGGAAGATAACACTAAGATGGCAATCAAAAGACCCCCCATCGGTGAAAGATTGGATCTCCACCATTAACGATACTCTGAGTAGGGAAAGAGTGGTGTATATAAAGAGAGGCAACCTTCAGGAATTTGAAAGCACGTGGAAGCCATGGCTAGAGAAAGTAGGAGGCCCCTAATAGGCAAGGCATGGGATTTGACCAAAAGAGGGGATTTACACTGTTATACAGGTATCAGAGACCCTTGAGGACAAGGTTGCCCAATAGCGAAGTGAATTAGGCGTATGTGTTCTCCCTTTTCCTTTTTTTTATTTTTTTTTTTTCTTCTTTTTGTGTCTTATTTTTAGTTTTCTTGTTTTTTCTTTTTTTGATTAAATAAATAATCTAGATGGTTGTAAGTTAGACTTTGAGGGGGGGTGGGGGGGTTGATTGGGGAATAAGTAAACTCTCTGTGAAATACTGGGCAGTTCAGCAAAGGATGGGCATGGGGAGCCCATAAGTCTTCTACTATACACTCTCTTTCTGCTTCTCCTTTATCTTTTTTATATCTTTATTTCTTTATACGAGGCCTTCTAACTTCGAATCTGGCCCAGAAAATGATAGAGCCACACCTTTTACTGGGCCCTAGTGTTATTACAGATGGTGCCTAGGTGTTGGGAATAAGGGAGGACTCGTCGCTAAAGTGATACATTAAGACATTTAGAGGGTCGATTCAAAAGGAATAGAAGTAATGAATGTTTCACTATGATGTAAACCGGAGAAGGCGACAGTCAATGAACATCGAGCTGATTTTGCCCTCTGCTTATTGGTTTCTGATGTGAAAAAAAAAAAAAAAAAAAAAAAAAAACTTCTTTAGGACCGGCAATGCCTGGTGCCTAGTAACGACCCTTCACGTACCCAGTCAGTCTCCAGCCCGTTACTGCCTTTTCCGGTCAACCCACTGAGTAGCAGCCAATTCATTAGCCACTTTAGCCCCGGAAGATTTGGCTGCTCAATGACCAGAGCATTTTTTGCGATACGGCACTGCGTTGTGTTAACTGACAATTGCGCGGTCATGCGGTGCTGTACCCAAACAAAATTAACATCCTTTTTTTTCCCCACAAATAAAGCTTTCTTTTGGTGATATTTTATCATCTCGGCGGTTTTTATTTTTTGCGCTATAAACAAAAAAAAAAAGACAATTTTGAAAAAAAACCCCCCACTATTTTGTACTTTTTTGCTATAATAAATATCCCCAATTTTTTTTAAAAAATGCTAATTTTTTTTCTCAGTTTAGGTCGATATGTATTCTTCTACATATGTTTGGTAATAAAAATCGCAATAAGTGTATATTGATTGGTTTGCGCAAAAGTTATAGCGTCTACAAAATAGGGGATTTATGCCATTATTATAAAAAAAAATTTACTAGTAATGGCGGCGATCTGCAATTTTTATCGTGACTGCGACATGTCTGACACTTTTTGGTATGATTGACAATTATACAGCGATAGGTGCTATAAAAATGCACTAATTACTGTATAAATGTCACTGGCAGAGAAGGGGTTAACAGTGTTCCCTGACTATGTTCTAACTGTAGGGGGAGGGAACTGACTAGAGGGAATGACAGATCGTGGTTCCTAGCTATTGAGGAATCACAATCTGTCTCTCTTCACAGAACAGGGATTTGAGTGTTTACACACACGTCCCTGTTCTGCCTCTCGTGCCCATCGGTCATCGCGACCGCCGGCCACAAGCATCGGCACCCCGCAGTGCAGCGGGAGCGCGCCTGCTATCTCACTTAAAGGAACCAACGTATAGCTACGACGGCTCGCGGGAATGTGCCGACCTGTCGCAGTATAATGATGGCGGCTGGTCGGCAAGTGGTTAAACCTGTTGGGGTCCTACTGGTCAACTCGGGCCTTGACCCCGGTCGGTATTGAGGACCTTCCTTCTGAATCGGCACAGCCTCAGCCACATCTCAGCATGGAGTACCAAACCACGTGATCAAGAAACTAGGCAGAGGGAAGCCCGCCTGCTTCGCCAGATACTTTCAAAGCCCTCAAGTAGAGATGGCCCAAGCCTTCTCCAAGCTTGCTCAATAAGGTTAGACCCAATAAATATATACTTCCCTACCTGGCTATTTTTGCTCCATTTTCTTGGCATACCGATCAGACGATCAAATGCCACACCTCAGGTCTATTTATGTTGCGAGTCTTGTTGCGTGTTTATGTGATCCACGTTTGTCTCAGTTGTAGGCCCACGTGTATGTATATATATATATATATATATATATATATATATATATATATATATATAACAAAAGTAAGTACACCCCTCACATTTTTGTAAATATTTTATTATATCTGTTCATGTGACAACACTGAAGAAATTACACTTTGCTACAATGTAAAGTAGTGAGTGTACAGCTTGTATAACAGTGTATATTTGCTGTCCCCTCCAAAATAACTCAACACACAGCCATTAATGTCTAAATCGCTGGCAACAGAAGTGAGTACACCCCTAATTGAAAATGTCCAAATTGGGCCCAATTAGCCATTTTCCCTCCCCATGGTCATGTGACTCGTTAGTGTTACAAGGTCTCAGGTGTGTTTAAATTTGGTGTTATCGCTCACTCTCTCATACTGGTCAGTGGAAGTTCAACATGGCAAAGAACTCTGAGCATCTGAAAAAAAGAATTGTTGCTCTACATAAAGGTAAATGACCCTGAAACTGAGCTGCAGCACGGTGGCCAAGACATTACAGCGGTTTAACAGGACAGGCCTCGCCATGGTTGACCAAAAGTTGAGTGCATGTGCTCCGCATCATATCCAGAGGTTGTCTTTGGGAAATAGACATATGAGTGCTGCCAGCATTGCTGCAGAGGTTGAAGGGGTGGGGGTGGGGGGGTCAGCCTGTCAGTGTTTAGACCATACGCCGCACACTGTATTAAATTGCTCTGCATGGCTGTCGTCACAGAATGAAGCCTTTTCTAAATGATGCACAAGAAAGCCCGCAAACAGTTTGCTGAAGACAAGCAGACTAAGGACATGGATTACTGGAACCATGTCCTGTGGTCTGATGACACCAAGATAAACTTATTTGGTTCAGATGGTGTGTGGCGGCAACCAGGTGAGGAGTACAAAGACAAGTTTATCTTGCCTACAGTTAAGCAATGGTGGTCGAAGTGTCGTGGTCTGGGCCTGCATGCGTGCTGCCAGCACTGGGGAGCTAAATTTCATTGAGGGAACCATGAATGCCAACATGTACTGTGACATACTGAAGCCGAGCATGGTCCCCTCCCTTCGGATTTGTGCATCGGTTTTTCAAACTTAATTCCTTTTGGGGAAAAATACACTTTAATAGATTTTTAATGCCCAAAAACACCATGTAATATCCAATTGTTTGGTAAAATATAAAAGGTGATGTTATGCCAAACGTGTCACATTTTCAAATTGCACACTCCTGTGGAACGGCGACAAACTATGTAAATTTATATTATCCATAGGCGATACTTTAAAAGCATTTACAGGTTATCACTTTATATTTACACAGTAGGTCTCTGGTACTAGAATTATTGCTCTCAATCTGCCCTTCGCGGTGATACCTCACATGTGGAGTGATCGCTGTTTAAGTACGAAGCGGGACTGACGCATTCACCTTTGCGGGGGGGGGGGGGGGGGGGGGACGACAAGGGGCTTTCAAAGGGCATTTAAAAAAAAAAAACCTTTTTATTAAATTTTTTTTTTCTTATTTTTACATTGTACCTTTTAACTTTATTAAATCACTTTTATTGTTATCACAAGGAATGTAAACCTCAAACATGAGTTTGACTCTAACATTGGGCGTTCGCCGAAGAACGAACATTATGGAATGTTTGCGGGAAATTCGAGCGCCTGCGGAACGTCCCATATTGCACTGCGAGATCGCAGTGCATTGTATGATTGGCCAAAGCATGCACCTGACCTGTATGTTTTGGCCAATCCCAGCACCTTCTGCTAATAGAGCCATAATTGGCCAAAGGCAGGGTGCCTTTGGCCACAATCATGGCTCAGGGGGACTAAGTCCACGCCCCACACTATATAAGCCTTCCTGGCAGGTTATTCAGTTAGTGGCAGTGTAATTGATATAAATATATATATATATATATATATATATATATATAAATATGTCGGTCTAGTGAGATATATAATATACTCTGCATCCAGTCAGTGTAGCTTAGATCTACATTCTACAGTGCATCCCGTGGTGTACTATTTCTAACCACTTAAGCCCCGGATCATTTGGCTGGCAAAAGACCAAAGCGTTTTTTGCGATTCGGCACTGCGTCGCTTTAACTGACAGTTGTACGACGTGGCTCCCAAACAAAATGAACGTCCTTTCCCCTCAAATAGAGCTTTATTTTGGTGGTATTTGATCACCTCTGCGGTTTTTATTTTTTTCGCTATAAACAAAAAAGCGACAATTTAGAAAAAAACTCATTTTTTTTTTAACTTTTTGCTATAATAAATATCCCCAAAAATATTTAAAAACTTTTTTTTTCCTCAGTTTAGGCCGTTACGTATTCTTCTACATATTTTTGGTAAAAAAAAATTGCAATAAGCGTTTGGTTTGCGCAAAAGTTATAGCGTCTACAAAATGGGGGATAGTTTTATGGCATTTTTATTAATAATTTTTTTTTTTTTTTTTACTAGTAATGGTGGCGATTAGCGATGATTTTTTTTTTTTTTAATATATCCTGACTGCGACATTATGGCGGAAAGATCGGACACTTTTGACGCTATTTTGGGACCATTCACATTTATACAGCGATCAGTGCAATTAAAAATGCATTGTGATTGGCAGTGAAGGGGTTAACCACTAGGTGGCGCTGTAGGGGTTAAGTGTCTTAGAGAGTGATTCTAACTGTGGGGGGAGGGGCTATGTGTGACACGACACTGATCACCGCTCCCGATTACAGGGAGCGGTGACGAGTGTCCTGTCACTAGGCAGAACAGGGAAATGCTTGTTTACAGCAGCATTTCCCCGTTCTTCCTCTCTGTGAGACGATCGCGGGTATCCCCGCGGACATAGAGTCCACGGTACCTGCGATCAAACTCACGGAGGTCGCGGCGTGCGCAAACCGCTTCTTAAAGGGCAACGTACAGGTATGTTAATCTGCCTGTATGGGCCCTTCTGCCGACGTATATCGGCATGAGCCGGTCGGCAAGCGGCTAATCTACTTCATGCAGTGTATTTAAAAGATATATAGATATATATATATATATATTTATATTATATTCTGCAGCATCCAGTGTAGCCTATATCTACAGTGCATTCCGTGGTCTTTCTACTACTTTTCTGGTGGTGTACACAATACAGTGTAGTGTGGTGTTGCAAAACAAAATCCCCATCATGTCCGGAAGGCCACCAAGGAGAGGCAGATGCTCACAGGCCACTAAAAGAGGGCAAGCAGGCTCTGTGTCTGCAGTCAACAGTGCTGGTCGTGGACATGGTGCATCCTTTGCAGGCGGCCGTGGGGCATGATTGTCCTTTTTTTCTGCTGCTGGGTCAGGGGCAGAAAAATTGGGCCTTTCGTGGTTGTGCCACAACACTGTAACCCCTCACAGATACTATTGTTGGGCGCAGGACGTGCCCTGCTATGATACATTAGATCAAAAATTGTAATTGCATGCCCCTGTTAAACGGGGACAGAAAAATTGGGCCTTGGGCAGTGGTGGTGGTGCCCTAAACCAAAAATATTGTTGGAAGCTAGCATCAAGTTTGAGGAGGAATAGAATAATCAGCATAGGCAGTCTTCAAGGTATCCCAGATCAAAAGCAAATTCAATCGGTTACATCAGCATCAGGTGCTTGATAGCTGCTGATCCAAGATTGATTCATTTTTATGAATGTGAGCCTATCAACAGAGTCTGTGGACAGGCGCACTCTTTGATCCGTTACAAACCCTTCAGCAGCACTGAATGTGCATTCAGAAAGCACGCTGGATGCAGGACAGGCCAGTAGCTCAATTGCATATTGAGCAAGTTCTGGCCAGTGGTCCATCCTCAAGACCCAGTAACCCAGTGGATGCTCTGTTGGAAAGGTCTCCAAGTCTGCTCTTTTGCTCCTAGATATTAATGCACCATATAATGCAGACGCTGGCGATCGTTGCTTGAACTGATCAGACCTTGGCACTGAGGACTGAAAAATTGTCTAAAGGCAGCGGTCAGCCGCCCACCTTCTAGACCGCTCTTCCTCTTGACTGAACGAATATTCAGCAACATGTTGTCCAGCACCAGGAAATTGTAACCTCCCAGGGTCTGGAAATGCATTGCACAAACCTTTCTTCAAGGCCTCCTGAAGATGTTTCATCCTCTGTGAAGGCAGGATGAGTTCTGCAACCTTAACCTTGTAACGTGGATCAAGAAGGGTTGCCAGCCAGTAATGATCCCTTTTTGATACCACAAATCCTAGGGTCTTTACACTGCATGGCCTTCCTGATTCTGCAAAGCCTGCGAAAGTTTGTAGAGGCATTCTATTCTGAGTCCTCTGGATCACATGATCCATAACAACCTCCTCCCAGCCATGTACAACTCCTTGTGTTTCTGGGGGGTGAAAACTATCCCTTGAAGACTGCTGCTGAGTGTTATCCTCCACGTCCATGCTGACATAATCCTCCTCCTCTCATCCTCGTGGCCGCCTCCTCCTCCTATCCTCGTGGCCTCCTCAAATGGTGACAGTGCATGTATCCTGGATCAGTAGCCACTGGCGTGGCGAAAAAAGCCAAGCTCCATTGACCCTGTCCTGGTGCCATACTCACACAGGTACTCATTGATGGCCCTCTGCTGCGTGTGCAGCCACTGCAGCATTGCCAACATTAATCTCCGCCTTTTTCTTTGATGTGTGTCTTTCAAATGCTGTTGCCAACGGACTTGTTGCCTTATGAGTTTGTGAAATCTCCATTAATAGCTGTGAAATATTGTATTTATGAATATATTTAATTTAGCTTGTATCTATGTAGGGTGGAACATATTATCTTGTCAGAATTCTCTGGTAGACCAGACAAGTTGGTGCCTAGGCTTGTGTATACAAAAAAATTGGGATCCAAACCTCATTGTTTTACACATACTCACTTAATTTCCCAGGAAAATTCAAGCTAAGCTCCTGCTCAGAATAGTCACAAGGATTTGCATTAAAGGGGGCGGGCTTATGCAAAGTATAGGGATTGGAGATGTAGCCAGTCCTTAACCAGGAATAGGGGCGCTCATCAATCAGAGCCACGCTATGCCAACCAATGAGGCATCAGCCTGTAATGATGTACACAGACTAGATGGGAGGGAAACACACACTTTTATGGCAGAGCAACCATCAAAATGGAACCTTGGTGCAAAGGGTGATTATAGGAAAGGTCTGCATTTTACTTGTAACTAAATAGGTTTGTAGATTAATGTTTTAAGGAATATACTCTGTATTCTTTCATGTAATTCCCTTATTTTAACCTAACATTTTCTTCCTTGGTGTAGACTATAGATAGATGGTTGTGTATTAGATAGACTTTCAACTACTCACCAATAAATGTTGTTGTGTTAACCACTTCCCGACCAGCGCACGCCGGTACTTCAAAGGGGCCTTTTGACGACGTAATTTATGATGAAACATGTAGGACGTGGCTACGCACTGTACGCGATCACGTACGCCCCATGCTTGTTTACACGGGTGTTCACTTGTTTGTATGCCGGCTTTTTAATATATTTTATGGCGGAGACGTGTTCCCTGCCCCCCATAAGCAATAAAAGTTTTTTTAATTTTACTACACTATCGGAGCTCCTTTGCCTCTTTTTGCACTCACGGCCCTCCGGACTAGTGAGTGCTTCTCCCTAGGCTGGCACGCTGGAGTGACCTCCCTCTGGAACGCTATATACATCTGGGAATCCGGACGCTGTTATCCATCGGTCCCTGCAGAGAGCTATATTTGCATGCGCATATGACCTTGCTACTAAGGAGGTCCACCACTTCTGGTAAGGGTTCAATTTTACTGTCACCTGGATTCACCGTCTGCCTGGATACTTCCTTTCACACTCCCCCCTCCCTGTTTCCTCTCACACTGGCTGGGACTGATGAACTGTGGATGTGTGACTCTCCTTCATGGGATTTGTTTGTCTTTATCGAGTTCTCTAGCAATTTATGAACTTTAATCACCATTGTATTTTTTTAAATATATACTTTTTGGTCACTTGACCATATGTGCAATTATTATTGGACTTTACCATTTATTCACAGGCACTTTATCAATTTATTCATTATTGGATTTTATTTATTTACAGACAATTTATGAATTTTTATCACTATTTTTAGCACTACTTCATTTATACATTTCTGATCACTAGATTGTAAGCGCTCTTATTTTATTCGTACTGTAGACACAGAGCCTGCTTGCCCTCTTTTAGTGGCCTGTGAGCATCTGCCTCTCCCTGGTGGCCTTCCGGACGATGTATATTTTGTTTTGCAACACCACACTACACTGTATTGTGTACTGTGTACACCACCAGAAAAGTAGTAGCAACTGCACTACGGCTGCACTGTATTGTGTACTGTGTACACCCCCAGAAAAGTAGTAGCAACTGCTCTACGGCTGCACTGTATTGTAATTACAATTTTTGATCTAATATTTCACAGCAGGGCCCCTTCCTGCGCCCACCAAGAATAACTGTTAGGGCTTAGTGTTGTGGCACCACCAAAGGCCCAATTTTTCTGCCCCTGTTTAACAGGGGCATGTAATTAAAATATTTCACTGCTGGGCCCATTCCTACGCCCACCAAGAGTAATTGTGAGGGGTTACAGTGTTGTGGCACCACCACACAAGATACCCTAAAAAGACACAGAAGCAGCCAACACGACCAACAAAGTATAAAATTGCAAAACAACAAAAAAGTGTGGCGCTAAACAATGTCACATACAACTGTAAAGCAGTCAATAAGCAATAAGAAGGATCAATTGTATCTGCTTTGAGCAAGTAGTCCTCATGTAGACATTAAAGATGCATAGTCTATATGACAATATATTATAAACAGAATATTGAAGGATTATATAGACATCTCGACTAAAAATCCGCTCACTGCCACCAAGAGTTGAAGAGGCTTACCAGATGAGGTGGACCCAATGGAGCATACGCCGGATTGGGTCGGACAAGGCTTAGGTGGTAATGTCTATATAATCCTTCAATATTCTGTTTATAATATATTGTCATATAGACTACTCTTTAATGTCTACATGAGGACTACTTGCTCAACATTGTTTAGCGCCACACTTTTTTGTTGTTTTGCACCACCACACAAGACCAAATTTTAACCACTTCAGCCCTGGAAAGTTTTACCCCTTTCCTGATCAGAGCACTTTTTACAATTTGGCACTGCGTCGCTTTAACTGCTAATTTGTGCGGTCATGTACCCAAACTAAATTTGCGTCCTTTTTTTCCCACAAATAGAGCTTTCTTTTGATGGTATTTGATCACCTCTGCGTTTTTTTATTTTTTTGCGCTATAAACAGAAAAAGACCGAAAATTTTGAAAAAAAAAAACATTTTGAATGCCATAAAATGCCCAGATGTCACAACCCCCCCCCCCCCCCCCAAATGACCCCATTTTCGAAAGTAGACACCCCAAGCTATTTGCTGAGAGGCATATTGAGTCCATGGAATATTTTATATTTTGACACAAGTTGCGGGAAAATGACAAACTTTTTTTTTTTTTTTTTTTGCACAAAGTTGTCACTAAATGATATATTGCTCAAACATGCCATGGGCATATGTGGACTTACACCCCAAAATACATTCTGCTGTTTCTCCCGAGTATAGGGATACTACATGTGTGGGACTTTTTGGGAGCCTAGCTGCCCCCCAAGCTATTTTCCTGAGAGGCATGGTGAGTATTTTGCAGCTCTCATTTTGTTTTTGAAAATGAAGAAGGAAAAGAAAAATGTATTTTTTTTTCTGTTTTCAATTTTCAAAACTTTGTGACAAAAAGCGATATTTGCAAAATACTCAACATACCTCTCAGCAAATAGCTTGGGGTGTCTACTTTCCAAAATGGGTGTCTACTTTCCAAAATGGAGGTTTTTTTGCCATCTGGGCACTCTATGGCCTCCGAAACTGTGATAGGCAGTGAGGAATGAAATAAAAAATGTACACCCTTAGAAACCCAGAAGGCGGTGCTTGGTTTTCGGGGTCCCGTACGCGGCTTGGCTCCCAAAAAGTCTCACACGTGGTATCCCCGTACTCAGGAGGAGCAAAAGGATGTATTTTGGGGTGTAATTTCACATGTGCCCATCTCATGTTTGAGCAATATGTCATTTAGTGACAACTTTGTACAAAAAAAAAAAAATTGTCTTTTTCCCGCAACTTGTGTCACAATATAGAATATTCCATCGACATGCCTCTCAGCAAATAGCTGAATCCGAAATGGGGTCATTTGGTGGGGGTTTTGAACTGTTCTGGCATTTTATGCACAACATTTAGAAGCTTATGTCACACATCACCCACTTGAAGACAAAGCCCTTTCTGACACGATTTGCTTACATGAAAAATATTTTTTTTTGCAAGAAAATTACTTTGAACCCCCAAACATTATATATATTTTTTTTAAGCAAAGACCCTACAGATTAAAATGGTGGGTGTTTCTTTTTTTTCACACAGTATTTGCGCAGTCATTTTTCAAACGCATTTTTTGGGGAAAAAACGCACCTTTTTTAATTTTAATGCACTAAAACACACTATTTTGCCCAAATGTTTGATGATCTTAGGCCGAGTACATGGATACCAAACACGACATGCTTTAAAATTGCGCACAAGCGTGCAGTGGTGACAAACTACATACATTTTTAAAAGCCTTTACAGGTTACCATTTTAGATTTACAGAGGAGATCTACTGCCCTCGATCTGACCTTTGCGGTGATACCTCACATGCATGGTGCAATTGCTGTTTACATTTGACGCCAGACCGACGCTTGCGTTCGCCTTTGCGCGAGAGCAGAAGGGGACAGGGGTGCTTTTTTATTTGTTTTTTTAAATCATTTTTAATTGTTATGTCAGGGAATGTAAATATCCCCTATGATAGCAATAGGTAGTGACAGATACCCTTTTTTGAAAAAATGTATGTCTATTAGACCCTAGATCTCTCCTCTGCCCTTAAAGCATCTGACCACACCAAGATCGGTGTGATAAAATGCTTTCCCAATTTCCCAATGGCGCTGTTTACATCCGGCGAAATCTAAGTCATGAAATGCTCGTAGCTTCCGGTTTCTTAGACCATAGAGATGATTGGAGCCATTCTGGTCTCTGATCAGCTCTATGGTCAGCTGGCCTAATCACCGGCTGCATTCTCCAGGTTTCCTGTTGGGACAGAAGAGCCAGAGAAAAACATGGAAGACGGTGGGGGGGGGGGGGACATTCCCTCCCACTGCTTGTAAAAGCAGTCTACAGGTAATTAGACGCTAGGATTGCTTTTACATGAAAGCCGACCGCTGGCTGAAAGGAATGCTACCAAGATGATACCTAAACCTGCAGGCATCATTCTAGTATAACCACTCAAAGTCCAGCAACATACCAGTACGCTGCTGGTCCTTGTTGGGCATATGTTGTAATCCTTTTTTCATGCAGCCTGTGGGCTGAACGAAAAAGATTGATCGGTGGGCATGCCCACCATTAGAATACCTTCCTTCATCCACCCACTTCTAATGATGGGCATACATGCACCATTTATATATGCTGAAGCATGGGGGCATCCGCCCCAAAAGTTAGGAGCAAAACGCTCCTCCGCCCCTGATGCCCCCATGCTTCGGCATATATGCTCTTTTTTTTAACTGTGGTGGTGAAATCACCGTCACGGCTTTATGTATCGTGTGAGCAAACGCTGTTGCTGTCAAGAGAAATAAATCCGCGCTGCAGCTGAATGGCTTACCTGAAAACAAAAAATGGTTAACAGTAAAACAATAAAAAGTAAAGTATAAAAAAAAAATTGCATACCTGAATAGCAAATATGATAAAACAAAATAACAAAACATTGCAGAATAGAATACAGTAAAAAAGAGCAGAATAGAGAGAGAGAACAATTAAAACGACAACTATGGTTGGGGATGGTGAGGTGGAGCACAGTCTGGAAACAGAAGGGCTCTGACAATCTTTTTCTGGAATTTAACCGGTTCAATACAGGGCAATTTCACCCCCTTCCTTCCCAGGCCAATTTTTAGTTTTCAGCGCGGTCGCATTTTAAACGTCAATTGCGCGGTCGTGCAACGTTGTAACCAAAAAAAATTGACGTCCTTTTTTCCCCACAAATAGAGCTTTCTTTTGGTGGTATTTGATTGCCTCTGCGGTTTTTATTTTTTGCGCTATAAACAAAAGAAAAGCGACAATTTTGAAAAAAACACAATATTTTTTACTTTTTGCTATAATAAATATCCCAATTTTTAAAAAAAAAAAAAAATTTTTTCCTCAGTTTCGGCCGATACGTATTCTTCTACATATTTTTGGTAAAAAAAATCGCAATAAGCGCATATTGATTGGTTTGCGCAAAAGTTATAGCGTCTACAAAATACGGGATAGATTTATGGCATTTAAAAAAAAAAAAATTATTTTTTTTTAGCGGTGATCGCGATTTTTTTTTCCGTGACTGCGACATTATGGCGGACACATCGGACACTTTTGACACATTTTTGGGACCATTCACATTTATACAGCGATCAATGCTATAAAATTGCATTGATTACTGTGTAAATGTGACAGGCAGTGAAGGGGTTAACCACTAGGGGGCGGGGAGGGGTTAATGTGTTTCCTAGGGAATGATTCTAACTGTAGGGGGAGGGGACGCACAAGGGGAGGAGACCGATCAGTGTTCCTCCATTCTGGGAACACAGATCGCTCTCCTCAGAGCTGACAGGCTGTGGATCTGTGTTGTTACACACACAGATCCATGGTCCGGCCCGGTTAACGGGCAATCGCGGGTGCCCGGCGGACATCGCGGCCGCCGGGCACACGCACCGGGTCCCGAGCAACGCGGCGGGCGTGCGCTCCCGGCGGCGCGCGCTCGCCCCCTAGACGCCCAGGAATCCCAGGACGTCATATGACGTCCACCCAGGATGGGAGATCCCATCTGTGGACGTCATATGACTATGGCTGGGTATTGAAGTGGTTAAGGAAGGATCCAGTCCATCCTGAAGCTCTGTATAGCTTATGAGCGTTCAGCAAAGCCAATTGAAATAAACAGACACTTTCTTGTACCAGCGTCTGGACTTACAGCAACTAGGTACGGCGCCAACTGGTCGTTGAGGTCCACCCCTCCTATATTTTGGTTATATTCGTGGACACAGAGGGGTTTCTCCACAACACCAGTCGCCGTAGTAATTTGGACCGTTGTGTCTGCATGAAGGGAGGTAAGAACGAAAACATTCTTATTATCCCTCTACTTCATAGCGAGCAAGTTATTACATTTCAAGCAGGCTCTCTCCCCCAGCCTTAGACTGGAATCTACAAGGCGCTGGGGAAAGCCCCGGCGATTAGGTCGCACGGTGCCACATGCTCCAATCTGATGATCAAACAAGTGACTAAAAAGTGGCACGCTTGTGTAAGAATTGTCCACGTACAAGTGGTACCCCTTTCCGAATAAGGGTGACACCAAGTCCCACACAATCTTGCCAGCGCTTCCTTTGTAGTCAGGGCAGTTTGTCGGCTCTACACGACTATCTCTTCCGTCGTAAACCATAAAACTACATATATAGCCTGTGGCCCTGTCACAGAGCTTATACATCTTGACCCCGTATCTGGCACGCTTGCTGGGAAGGTACTGTTTGAATGACAAGCGGCCAGAAAACCTAATCAGGGACTCATCAACGCAGACAACTTGATGGTGAGTAAACAAGTCTGCAAAATGTTAGTTGAAGTGGTTTAGGAGGGGCCAAATTTTGTAGAGCCGATTTGTATCCAGAGTCTCCACGAGGACGACAGAGTTCATTGTTGAAGTGCATGAACTGCAAAATCTGCTCGTATCGTGCCCTGGCAGCAGAGAACACGGCATATGGTGAATTGGGTCAGTAGACCAATATGACCGCAACTCACTCTTTTTGGTTATTCCCATGAGGAGGGATAGGCCCAGAAATCTCTTAAATTCGGAAACCGTAATTGGTTTCCAAACTCTGGCAAGGGAGGACTGGGGAACAGTGGCGATGTGTTGATCTATAGAGATCTTCGGTGAGAAACTGCGAATAAAAATCAAGTGACGTAAAATCAACTGTTTCCACCTGAATGCCGGTTGGCCAGTGAATGGGGGAAGTACGGGTGCTGCAGAAGTGGTGGGTTCCCAATTAGGATTGGCGAATGCAGCAGGAAGTGCACTATGGGCACCACGGGCCTGTGTTCGTCTTCTTGCTGGCAGCGGGACACTACTTGTACTTGCCACCTCGCCAGCTTGAACTGCACTTATGGGACTCGCCACGTCACCAAGTGTTACTGCAGTGCTGGATGTACGACCAGGGTGTACTAGGCCGCTGGTGCTTGCCAGTTCACCAGAAGGAATAGCGGCGCTAGTACTTCTCTGCTCAATACGAGAGCCCTGCGGTTCTTGCACCTCAACAGCAGAAGAAGATTGGGGTCTAGTACGCCTGACCTTGGTAGGGACCACAACACTGTCGTCAGAGCTATCTGTCACGGACCCACTGTCTACAGGATCAGATTCTAAACCTAAATCTGACAGATGAGTGATTTCCGCTTCACTATCTGTCATGCTCAGAAACGTGTTAGCCTCTTCACTACTGTGCCTTCGATTTGCCATTTTGGGCTCTAAATTTAGTGGTACAGTAGTGAGACTCACAGGTAAAAAAGCTCCTAGACTGTTAGCGACTGTATCAAAACGCTACCAAAAAAACTGTTGGCGATCGCAGGGATCAGGCCTGACTCTGCGAACGCTGCAGTTATGTGTTTAGTGTTTTGTAAGTGACAGTGATCGATTGATACTGCACTTGGGAGGGCTGGGCTGATTGGCAAAACGCAGGTGCTAGCAGGTATCTGGACTGATCCTGCTAACACTGCGTTTTTGGGAACCCTAAACTGCTGGGGACGCTAGTATAGATCTGATCAGATATTGATCCGTTCAGATTCTATACCACTAAGGGAGGTGTATGCTGCATGCGTGGGTGTTCGCGGTACTGGCACTAACCTGACGCTGCCTAAAACGTATATCACCCGCCGGGCGATCAGGGGGTTAAACATTTATTGGGTAATAAACGGCGGGTGCCCTGACACTATAAAAAACAAACTAGCCAGCGTCACCCGTAACAGTTATACGGTGATCACTGGTGAAAGGGTTAACTAGGGGGCAATCGGGGGGGGGTTAAAACCTTTACTAGGTAGTATATGGGGGTACCTGATGCTATAAAAACCTGACGGCGAACCTAAATACTTACCCCCCTAACTAGCGTCACCTGTGACACTAATACAGCGATCAGATAAATGATCGCTTAGTGACACTGGCGACGGGGGGTGATCAAGGGGTTAAAACTTTATTAGTGGGGGTTAGGGGGGTACCTTATACCTAAAGGGGCCTAACACTAACTGCTCTACCACTTATAACTGTCACAAATGACACCAATGCAATAATCAGTAAAAAAAAAAAAAAAACTGCTATTGGTGTCACTGTGACGGGGTGCAGGAGGGGGGATCGAGGGGTGATTGGGGGGTGAAAAGTGTGCCTGAGTGTTCTACTGTAAGTGTAGTGTTGTGCAGACTTACTTTATGTCTTCTCTCCTCGGTGCCATAACGAAAAGACCGACACGAGGAGAGATATCACTTTACATTACATGTTTACATTACAGCAGCAGAGGAAGATTTTCATTCGCCGGGAGCGATCGCGAGGGGGTGGCCATGAATCAATGGCCTCCCCCTCGGCATGGATCGCTCCTGGAACGAAGCCGACCGCCTCGGGCACCGGGGTGGGGGCACGATGCGCCCCCCACCCACGGGAGGCAAATCACGTATCGGATACGTGATTTTACCTGCCCATGCCATTCTGCGTTCTAGTTATAGTATATCTGCGTTAGGCGGTTGGCAAGTGGTCAACATGAACATGTAATTACAGTTTTTTAAATTTCACAGCAGGGCCTGTTCCTGCGCCCAACAAGAGTAACTGTGAGGGATTACAGTGTTTTCTGACACCACCAACACCTAAGGCCCAATTTTCTGCAGAGTATATAGGGCAGGCTGTATAGTATATATACATTTGTTCAGAATATATAGTGCCTGGGGCCCCCCCCACGCCATTTTTTTTTTCTTTTTAAATTTGGGTGCAGGGTTCCCCTTAATATCCAAACCAGACCCAAAGAGCCTTGTAATGGGCTGGGGGGGGGGGGTGGACAGACGGACCATGCCGTTTTTCTCAATGATTTTCATCTATATTGCTGGGACCCGACAATACATTACAGCCGCGAGCAGTTTTAAATTACTTTTTTTTCCCTTTAGAAATTTCATTTTGCTGTGGTATTCTAAACACTGGAAAACTCCCCCACTTTACATGCCTACTATAGACACCCCCCAGGCACGATATTTAAAGGAATATTTCAGTTTTATTGTTTCACTTTAAGCATTCTTAAAATCACTTCTCCCGAAAAAACGGCCGTTTTTAAAACTTTTTTTTTGCATTGATACATGTCCCGTGGGGCAGGACCCGGGTCCCCAAACACTTTTTAGGTTCGGTTCGCGGCAGAAAATGCGGGGACCTGGGTCCTGCCCCAGGGAACATGTATCGATGCAAAAAAAATTTTTAAAAACGGCCATTTTTTCGGGAGCAGTGATTTTAAGAATGCTTAAAGTGAAACAAAAGTGTAAAATTACTTTAAATATCGTGCCTGGGGGTGTCTATAGTATGCCTGTAAAGTGGCACATTTTTCCCCCTGCACAAAATGACATTTCTAAGGAAAAAAGTCATTTAAAACTGCTTGCGGCTGTAATGTAATGTTGACACCCTCCACCCCATTACCGGGCCCTTTGGGTCTGGTATGGATAGTAAGGGGAACCCAGCACCTAAATAAACAAAAAAAGGCGTGGGGCCCACAGGTCTTTTATATACTCTGAAAAGCTGTATACAGACGGTCCCCAGGTTACAAACAAGATAGGGACTGTAGGTTTGTTGTTAAGTTGAATCTGTTTGTAATTTGAAACAGGTACATTTTTTTTAAGTGTAGCGCCAGCTCAAAATTCTATTTTTAAGCCTTTTTGGATAATATAGGGAAGGGTCATCACTCTTGTAACATTTGTTTTGCTGTCTGTGCCCATGTTCAGAAGATTTCACCTCACTTTCTGTCCCAATGACAATTGAATTTTGAAAATTTTGGGTTATTAGCGAAACAAGGATTGGTGATAATGCATCAGTGGAGACACCTTTTTCCCATATTAACTCTTACAGGAGAAAATTTCCTTTCCTAGGGGTAGATTTCCTCTCACTTCCTGTTGTCTCCCTCAGTTTCTAAGTAGGAGTCGGTTGTAAGTCGGATGTTTGAAAATAGGGGACGGCCTGTATATACTATACACCCTGACCTATACACTCTGTGGAAAATTGGGCCTTAGGTGTTGGTGGTACCAGAATACTGTAAGCCCTCAGTTACTCTTGGTGGGCGCTGAAACGGGCCCTGCTGTGAAATATATCAAGAATTGTAATTACATGCCCCTGTTAAACGGGCAGAAAAATTGGCCCTTAGGTGGTGGCAGTGCTGTATTTAGGCCTAGGCCGACAAGGCCCAGGCCTAGGGCGCCACTTTGTGGGGGGGCGGTAACCCCCCCACGAAAAAAAAGCACCTGCATCCTCCTCCCGACTTAAGCATGCAGGGCCGCCATCTGAGCAGTACATCTGAATGATATCGCTATGGGAGTGCGGGGGGGGGACCTGCACCCGGGTGACACCAGGAAGCAGTTGTAGTGGGTGCAGTCGCCCCCCCCCCCTCATTGGCAAAGCGATGATCACTTAGGCAGCGGCGCTGTGACAGGGAGAGGAGAGCTATGTACACAGGGCTGTGTAATTCCCCCGCTCACCCCCCTCCTTTCTCCTGTCTGCTGAAGTTGAACAGGAGAGAGAGAGCTCTCTGCCCACTCTGATTCCCTCCTCATTGGTCATAGCAGAGAGCCAATCAGAACACACAGGGGATGGGCATTATGGGAAACTTATTCCCAGAAGATTGACGGCCCCAGTATGTCCACAGACAGCAGGCTACAGTCCTCCAACATACATGCACTGGGGGGGGGGGGGGACCTGGAACCTGGCAAACAGCAGAGTGCTACAGGGGAAGAAAAAGAGAGGATTGTGCTGGGAGAGGCCAGATAGAGCCACGCTGTACCCGCACCACCAGATCAAGCTATGCTGTACCCGCACCACCAGAGAGGAAGCCACGCTGTACCCGCACCACTAGAGAGGAAGCCACGCTGTACCCGCACTACAAGAGAGGGAGCCACGCTGTACCCGCACTACAAGAGAGGGAGCCACGCTGTACCCGCACCACCAGAGAGGGAGCCACGCTGTACCCGCACCACCAGAGAGGGAGCCACGCTGTACCCGCACCACCAGAGAGGGAGCCATGCTGTACCCGCACCACCAGAGAGGGAGCCACGCTGTACCCGCACCACCAGAGAGGGAGCCGCGCTGTACCCGCACCACCCGAGAGGGAGCCGCGCTGTTCCCGCACCACCCGAGAGGGAGCCGCGCTGTTCCCGCACCACCCGAGAGGGAGCCGCGCTGTTCCCGCACCACCCGAGAGGGAGCCGCGCTGTTCCCGCACCACCCGAGAGGGAGCCGCGCTGTTCCCGCACCACCCGAGAGGGAGCCGCGCTGTTCCCGCACCACCCGAGAGGGAGCCGCGCTGTTCCCGCACCACCCGAGAGGGAGCCGCGCTGTTCCCGCACCACCCGAGAGGGAGCCGCGCTGTTCCCGCACCACCCGAGAGGGAGCCGCGCTGTTCCCGCACCACCCGAGAGGGAGCCGTGCTGTACCCGCACCACCCGAGAGGGAGCCGCGCTGTACCCGCACCACCCGAGAGGGAGCCACAGGATCACTGTTGCTGTTTCGCTGGGTCTGGTAAGAGGGCCTGTTGGCCATTATCCATTACTGTTCCTATGGACTGAGCCATGCCTAACCTGCTATTCTCTAGGCCTTATTGACCACCACAACAACCCTCTCTGTCCTCCTCCCCCGATGTCCCTCTGTTTTCCTCAAATGATAACAGGGTGGGTCTTAAAAAGGAAGGGGTGTGGCCATGAAAGGAAGGGGTGGGTCATATTTAAATTAGGGGGTGCCCAAGTTTAGTCAGGCCTAGGGCAGCACAAAATCTAAATACACCACTGGGCGGCAGTGGTGGTGGTGCCACAACACTGTAACCCCTAACTGATACTCTTGGTGGGCTCCTTGTTCAGTCACTCCTTCCATAGCCCCACCATAATGCACGGAGGAGTTCCCCTAACTATAGTGTCGAATACATGCTCCTGGAGGATGCGCAGCGATTTGAAGGCTCCAATGTTTCCTAGGTTGGGGAGGTTGAGGAAGGGAGTAGCGTGAGCCTAGAGAGAGGGGGTGCCCAAGAAGGACAAGAAACTGGCAGTCATGTTCCCCCAGCTGCAGCGTAGTGTCAAGTTTGCTCCAGTGACGAGGAGGGAGGGGATAATGGGGTCACTGACTCTACTTGGGTGCCTGATAGAATGGAGGAAGAAGCATAACTCCAATGAGGCAGGATGTCTTCTAGGGGGCAGCTGAAGGGCAGCCACCCTACTGCATCACACCGCAGAGCTCTGCAGGTGCAGGGCGCTGCTGACTCCCTGCTGATTTTGAAAAGTTCCTTGGTGTGGGCCTTTTTGGACATGTGTGCAGCAGATCGCACCGTTGCTTTTTGCAACCTATGCCTGAAGCAGATCAAGCGTGGCCACAACAGCAGCTGCCTGGGCACCTCCACATGCTTGACCAGACATATGACGACCTCCCATGCAGTCTTTTTCCCCCGTATACTATATTTGACATTTAATATCTATCAGATATGATTTGGGTTAAATGAGAGTTCTTTGACCATGAGTGAAAGCTTTAACACAATAACATTTATTGGTGAGTAGTTGAAAGTCTATCTAATACACAACCATCTATCTATAGTCTACACCAAGGAAGAAAATATTCGGTTAAAATAAGAGAATTACATGAAAGAATACAGAGTATATTCCTGAAAACATTAATCTACAAACCTATTTAGTTACAAGTAAAATGCAGATCTTTCCCATAATCACCCTTTGCACCAAGGTTCCATTCTGATGGTTGCTCTGCAATAAAAGTGTGTGTTTCCCTCCCATCTACTCTGTGTATATCATTACATGCTGATGCCTCATTGGTTGGTATAGCGTGGCTCTGATTGGTGAGTTTCCCTATTCCTGGTTAAGGACTGGCTACATCTCCAATCCTTATACTTTGCATAAGTCGGCCCCCTTTAATGCAAATCCTTGTGACTATTCTGAGCAGGAGCTTAGCTTGAATTTTCCCGGGAAATTAAGTATTGATTACGGGTTGGCCTCCCTTCATTGCATATCCCAGCATGGGATCCTTTGAAGTGAGTATGTGTAAAACAATGAGTATGTGTAAAACAATGAGGTTTGGATCCCATTGTTTGTGCCTAGGCACAGACTTGTCTGGTCTACCAGAGATTTCTGTGAACATAATATGTTCCTCCCTACATAGATCAAAGCTAAATTAAAAATATTCATAATTCCATATTTTACAGCTATTAATGTAGATTTCACATGAACTCATAAGGCAACAAGTCCCTTGGCAACAGCTCTTGAAAGACCCACATCAAAGAAAAAGGACTTCTTGCTGCTTATCTGGGATCTCCAACCCTACTATACCTCCAGTCCTCTCGAAAACCTGCACTGAGAGGAATGAAGGTATAGCAATAGGTGTACCAAGTACTTGCAGCCAATCTGCTAGCAGTACACCACCATCTGATTTTTAGCAGGCAAATTTCCCTACCCCAGTTGCTAAACTGTAAAAAGAAATTCGGTCCCAGCCATCCACATGCTCAGTGTCTGAATGCTAGCTTGGCCAAATTGTTAGCACTGCAACTACTGCCTTTTCATCTGGTAGACTCTGCCCCCTTTCGTGAATTTGTGGAATGTGCTGTACCTCAGTTGCAGGTTCCGAACACCATTTCTTTTTACGGGAAGGCCATTCCAGCTCTCTACCGGCATGTGGAAGGCAAAGTTTTTTTTGTTGGACAGGGCGGTCAGCAGTAAGGTGTATATTACCGCAGACTCATGGTCTAGCAGGCATGGGCAGGGATGTTGCCTTTCCTTCACAGCGCACTGGGTAACTGCTGGCAGCTGGGAAGGATGCAGGACAGGATTCAATATTGTTGGAGCTTGTTCTACCACCACACCTCCAAAATGCTAGCTATAATTCTGCCACAGCTCTCTCCTCCACCCCCTCCTCTTCTTCCTCTATAGCCTCTTCTGCAGATTTGTTCTCTAAACCAGCGGTGTTCCGTAAGCGTTCAAGGGGCTATGCAAGCACTCAAGCAAAAAGATGCCATGTGCTGCATGAGCTACATAGTAGGTGAGGTTGAAAAAAGACACAAGTCCATCAAGTCCAACCTATGTGTGTGATTATATGTCAGTATTACATTGTATATATGGTGCTTATCTAATAGTTTTTTGAAACTATCGATGCCCCCCGCTGAGACCACCGCCTGTGGAAGGGAATTCCACATCCTTGCCGCTCTTACAGTAGAGAACCCTTAACGTAGTTTAAGGTTAAACTACTGCTTAGGGGACAGGAGCCACTGGGGCAGAGATTCTGTCAGCTCTGCAGGGGCAGGCTCAGAGGTGTTTGACGCCATGCCAGCTTCAGCCAGGAATGGTTGTATGAGACCATGGCACCAACCTTCTCTCCGCCCTCTGACAGGGACACTTGACCCATGTTCCATGTTTGGCACACATCCTGAATTTGGTGGTGCAGCGGTTCTTGAGCAGGTACCAAGGCTTACAAGATCTCCTGAGTCAGGCCAGAAAAGTCTGTGGTCAGTTCCAACAGTCATACAATGCCAGTGCTCGGCTGGCTGACATTCAAAGGGAATGTAACCTGCCCACCAATTTTGTGACATGTCCACCAGGTGGAACTCAACGTTGGCAATGCAGCAGTGGCTGCACTGCACCCGCAGCAGAGGGCCATCAATGAGTACCTGTTTGAGTATGGTACCAGGACAGGGTCAGGGGAGCTTGGCTTCTTTTCGCCACGTCAGTGGCTACTGATCAAGAATGCATGCACTGTCCTGTCACCATTTGATGTGGCCGCGAGGATGGTGAGCAGCGACAATGCATGCATCAGTGATCCTGTCCCTCTTGTCTTCCTGTTGGAGCACATGCTTAATGGAACAATGGACAGGGCACTTGAGGCAGAACACCGGGAGGAAGAGGAGGACTTCCTTACCTCTCAAGGCCCCATTTTATCCAGATACTATTCCTGCAGGCCCGCCAAACACACAGAGGTGGATTGTGTCAGCATGGACGTGGAGGATAACGCTCAGCAGTAGTCTTCAAGGGATGGTTTTCGTCCCCAGAAACCCAAGGAGTTGTACGTGGCTGGGAGGAGGTTGTTACGGATCATGTGATCCTTAGTGACCCAGAGGACTCGGAATGCCTCTGCAAACTTTCGCAGGCTTTGCAGAATCGGGGAGGCCATGCAACGTAAGGACCCTAGAATTCGTGGTATCAAAGAGAGGGATCATTACTGGCTGGCAACCCTTCTTGATCCATGTTACAAGGGTAAGGTTGCAAAACTCATCCTGCTTTTGCAGAGGGAGCAGAGGATGAAACATCTTCAGAAGGCCTTGAAGAAAGGTTTGTGCAATGCATTTTCAGACCCTGTGAGGTTACAATTGCCTGGTGCTGGACAACGTGTTGCTGAGGCTTCATTCAGTCAGAGGAAGAGCAGTGGAGAAGGTGGCCGGATGACCGATGCCTTTGGACAATTTTTCAGTCCTCAGCGCCAAGGTCTGATCGGTTCAAGCAACCATCGCCAGCATCTGCATTACATGGTGCAGGAATATCTAGGGACAAGAGCAGACTCTGAGACCTTTCCAACAGAGCATCCACTGGGTTACTGGGTCTTGAGGATTCTTTTATAGAACGGCAGCTTACTGTATATTTTTGTGCCACATCCAGTGATAAGCTAAACAATAAAACAATGGACCTCCTAATGGTGGACTTTTAAGGCACTTGGAGAAAATATTAATACCAATGTAATTTTTAATAAATGTCAACATTAAAAACACTAGTGATATAACAAATACTATACAGAATGCATAACAGACATTTTTACATGTATGTACACATTTTCAGAAGTATTCTTGCTTCTGACGCGCTTCCGAGTAAATATACCTCCTTCCTCAGGGTTGGGTGTAAGTTAGAGACATTTTTATTATTATTGTGGTGTGTTACTGACTTAGCATTCCATATAATTGAAAATTAAAAACAGCAGGGACACGGTCTGTCAACCATAGAAATTCTTGGTTCCAAGAGGAAGTAATGGTTTTCAATTGTTAGAAATTTGTTTGGCATCCGTATTTGGAAAAAATTGAGATGAAAAAATTCATTCAAAAATATCTTTGGTTTTAATATAACTAGAGATCCAGGCCAGTGCATATCCGGAAATCTAGTCCCATTGATGAAAAAGCTGAAGCAGAAGTGTCAAGTGTGGAGACGCCTGCCCCTCTCGGTCGCCGGGCGCTGTAACCTGATTAAAATGGTTTGGTTACCCCAAATCTTATACGTCCTGCAGAACTCTCCTGTTTGGATCCCCAAGCATTGGTTCAAAAAAATGGACCGCTTGTTCAGGGAGCTTATCTGGAAAAACGGGGCGGCCAGGATCGGGTTGCAGGCGCTGCGGCGACCAGAGGGGAAGGGCGGCCTGGCGGTACCTGACCCATGGGGCTACTTCCTGGCAGCCCAACTGCAACAAATGGGAGGTAGCAATAGGTTAGGAGAAGAGGGTATGGGAGGTAGCGTTTTGTTGAACGACATCAGACACGATACAATCGCAGAGGGATTAGAGGCAGATTCATTCTGTACTAAATGCCCCACCACCCAGATGATGGTTAAAGTTTGGGTACAAGCTAAGAGAACCTTGGGATATACCGGTTTTGCGGATTTCTCGCCACTTTGGGATAACAGCCTTAATGAGCTTAAAAAAATGGGGCGTTTCGAGGAATGGGACCGTCAGGGTATTGATTACTTGGCACAGGTATATAGGGCGGGGAGGTTGAAGTCCTTTCAGGAGCTTGTAGAGGAGTATGCGATCTCCAACAGGTCATTTTACAGATATCTGCAAATTAGGCATGCCCTGGAGGCACAATTTGGGAGGGAAGCGCCAGTGTGGTGTGAAATTGCCTCTTTGAGAAAGCTGATTGATGCAAGCTCCACAAAGGGATTGATCTCGGACATGTATGGATGCCTGAAGGCAGCAGCCCAGGAAGGCCCGGTGGAAAATAAAAATAGGGTTAAATGGGAAAAAGATGTGGGAGCACTGTCCGATGACCAATGGGAGCATGTCTTGGCGTCCGGGCCCAGGGTCACTCTCTCCCCCTCACAAGTGATATCTCACCTGTACTTATCCTACAGGGCATACTATACACCCCTGAAACTATTCAAGTGGGGTAAGAGACCTGACCCGAAGTGTCAGAGATGCCGAGGGGGGTACGGGGATTTGATCCACATGTTCTGGCGATGCCCCAAAATGCATAGATACTGGGAAGGAGTGGTGGGGAAAATAAACCTGGTGTTTGGGACGTCGCTGAGGTTGGAGGCGAGAGTGTGCCTGTTGGGATTGATGGGGGATGGAGTGACCTCGGGGGACACAGACGGCAAGAGATGCCTGTTTCAGGGAAGAAGGCTTATTGCGCAGCACTGGCAGAGGAAGGAGGCTCCGACAGTGACGGAATGGGAGAATGCAGTAAGGGAGGTGATTTGCAGGGAAAAGTATATTTATAAGAAGAGGGGCAACTACAAGAAATTTGTGAAGATATGGAAAGCATGGTTGGATCGGGATGGGGTTGGGTCGGAGGGGTGAGGATGGTACGAGATGAGACTGGTATAGGGTGTATGCGAGGGTGCATGGCAGATGGGTGACAATGGGTGGGGGGAGGGGGGAGTGGGAAGGGGGGAAAGGGGAGGAGGAGTGGGGGGGTGGTAAAGTGAGGGGAAAAGTGAAGAAACCTTTATCTCCCCTTTTTGAAGGTTACAGCTTATGAGTATTTTGAACTGGCACATATTAGATATAGAAGTATATATGGGAAAAACGGATGATTTTAATGTGTTTTCTTTTTGTATTTTGGTGGCTTTGTGTAAGCTGTAATGGATAATTTTTTCAAATAAAGAGATTTAAAAAAAAAATATATATCTTTGGTGAGGGAGGGGGGTTAGATCCTCCCTTGGCCTTCCAACAAAAAGAGGAAGGGAGGCCAGTAGGGGGCGTAAGGATATAGTATTTCTGAGAATACACTGAGGCCGAAAGGCAAATCCTGAGAGTTAAGCGGCCCGGCTACTGATGTTGCTAGTGTATAGGGAGTAACTGAATGTTCCAAAGATAAGAAAACTTTTAACAGCACAGACCGGTGTCATACAGTAGAGTGTGATAGACACACTCTAACTAATGCTGGCCATACACTATATGAAAAATCGGCCTAAAAATCCTTCATATAGACACTTTGTTCGTTTTTTGGCAAGTTAATGGGCACAAATCGATAATCGTTTGTGACGTTTTTGTGGAAAAAAAAGGAATGGCATGTTTGGAAAATTTATGCCGAACGTAAGATAAATTACAAGGTTAATGTGTTTCCGTCCGAACTGTCTGCACTAGCTATATGTAAAAAAACGAACAAAAATTATTTATGTCCACTGAACGATTTATCGGTCATTACATGATGGCACGATCGTTTGGTCACGGTCGAACGTTCGTTTTTCGAAAATGTGTTTGGCCGATTTTTCGTATAGTGTGTGGCCAGCATTACACTCTGTCTCTAACTTACACCCACCCCTGAGGAAGGAGGTATATTTACTCCGAAACGCATCGGGTGCAAGAATACTTCTGAAACTGTGTACATACATGTAAAAATGTCTATTATGCATTCTGTATAGTATTTGTTATATTACTACTGTTTTTAAAGCGGAGTTCCACACAAAAATGGAACTTCCGCTTTTCGGAACCCTCCCCCCCTCGGGTGTCACATTTGGCACCTTTCAGGGGGGAGGGGGGTGCAGATACCTGTCTAAGACAGGTATTTGCATCCACTTCCGGCATAGACTCCCATGGGAGTCTATGCTTCTTCCCGTCCCCACCGCGCTGTCTGCTGGGAACACACAGCTCCCAGGAGAGAGCAGGGACCAGTTACGATGAGCAGCGCGACACGCTCATGCGCAGTAGGGAACCGGGAAGTGAAGCCGCAACGCTTCACTTCCTGATTCCCTCACCTAGGATGGCGGCGGCAGCTACCGAGAACCGAGCGGGTTCTTGGTGTCGCCTGCCGACATCGCTGGACCCTGGGACAGGTAAGTGGCCATTTATTAAAAGTCAACAGCTGCAGTATTTGTAGCTGCTGGCTTTTTTGTTTTACTGGGTCTTGAGGATGGACCACTCGCCAGAACTAGCTCAATATGCAATTGAACTACTGTCCTGTCCTGCATTCAGCGTTCTTTCTGAATGCACATTCAGTGCTGCTGGAGGGTTTGTAACGGATCATAGAGTGCGCCTGTCCACAGACTCCGTTGATAGGCTCACATTCATAAAAAATCAATCAGTCTTGGATCAACAGCTGCTATTAAGCACCTGATGCTGATGTAACTGATTGATTTTTCTATGGATGTGGGATCCCTTGAAGACTGCCTATGCTGAGTGACTATCCTATTCCTCCTCAATCTTGATGATGCTAGCTTCCAACAACATTTTTGGTTTAGCGCACCACCACCACCACTGCCTAAGGCCCAATTTTTCTGTCCCTGTTTAACAGGAGCATGTAATTACAATTTTTTTTTTCACCGTTCCTGCGCCCAACAATAGTATCTGTGAGGGGTTACAGTGTTGTGGCACCACCACCACCAAAGGCCCAATTTTTCTGTCACTGTCCCAGCAGCAGAAAAAAAGGACAAGTGTGCCCCACTGCCACCTGCAGAAGATGCACCATGTCCATGACCAGCACTGTGGACTGTAGACAGAGCCTGCTTGCCCTCTTTTAGTGGCCTGTGAGCGTTTGCCTCTCCTTGGTGGCCTTCTGGACATGATGGGGATTTTGTTTTGCAACACCACACTACACTGTATTGTGTACTGTGTACACCACCAGAAAAGTAGTAGCAACTGCACTAGGGGTGCACGGTACTGTGTACACCAACAGAAGTCTAATGGTAACTATGGGTGCACTGTTTGTATTGTGTACTGTGTACACCACCAGAAAAGTAGTAGCTACTGCACTAGGGGTGCACGGTAATGTGTACACCGCCTGAAGTATATTAGAAAAAGTACACC
The DNA here is from genome assembly GCA_037952925.1 of Lithobates clamitans. Lineage (NCBI taxonomy): Eukaryota > Metazoa > Chordata > Amphibia > Anura > Ranidae > Lithobates > Lithobates clamitans. Next base: position 4,637,828 of record JBBGZY010000023.1, on the reverse strand, counting down.
AGGAGCGGCCTGCAGTCAGATATAGCTAAACTGTATGCAGTGGAGATATATAGATATATTACACTACAGCTAACTGAATAGCCTGCTTGTTCAATCTAAATGACACTCTCTCCGTCCACGCCAACAACACACTACACAGGGCCGACGTGCAGGCAGCCTTATGTAGTGTGGGTTGTGGACTTAGTCCCCCTGACCCATGATTGGCAAAAGGCACCCTGCCTTTGGCCAATTATGGCTCTCTTAGCTGAGGGCGCCTGGATTGGCCAAAGCATGCAGGTCATGGTGCATGCTTTGGTCAATCCTCATACAGCAATGCACTGCATTCCCGCAGTGCATTACGGGTTGTTACGCGCCGCTTGAATTTGGCGCGAACGGCCCATAATGTTTGGTTTTAGAACAGCCAACAGAAAGCTCATCCCTACATATAAGCCTTTAAAATTAGCACTTTTGATTTTTCACGTTCGTGTCCCATGGACTTTAACTGTGTTTGCATGTTCGAACAAACTTTTTTGCGTGTTCGGATGCAAACCGAACTGGGGGGTGTTCGTCTCATCTCTAGCGATAGCAATAGGCAGTGACCTGTCCTGTTTACTGAGACATCAGGTGCCTATTAGACCTGAAATGTTTCCTCTGCTGTTATAAACTGAAACGTCGAATCATACCTAGATTGGTATGATCCAATGCTTTATCCAAACCAGGTTTGTTTCCAACCGGCAAAACCGGAAGTCATGAAATATTCAGCTGCTAAGATTGCTTTTACAAAGTGCTCTGCTGGCATTAAAAAAATAAAAAAATAAAAAAACACCAGTATGGTGCCTGCATTTAAACTGCAAATGGTTATATATAAACCTAAATGTATGTATTTTCCCCAGATCCAATATGAGGTCTATAAATTGTTTCCACCTTTTAAAAAAAAAAAATAAATAAAGTTTTTAACTTTTGTGTATAATTTGAGTTCCACACTACACTTTTTTTTTTTTTTTTTTAATGTAGAATTTTTTTTTTGAATCCTTGTTAGTTGTACCACTGTAGGGGAGGCATTATTAATGCAGTGCGTCATAACTCCTCCGAGCTGATAATAAGCATAAATATCCACGGCAAATTAGGAATCTAACTGTTAATATTGTCCATTACCTCAGTTTGACCACAGCTAAAACAATAGCATTGTCACATCCTTATCCATGATTATACCTGTAACCCAATCTATAAATCCCCAAATCTTCTCCCCAAAGATTACATTTTTGGACAGTGTCACAAATGATGTTCCAATGTAGGTCTATATATTTGGAACATATTCCTGCATTCAGAGAAGAGAGATTTGTTATAAATGGAAAATATGCTCTATGTATAATATTAAATCTCTAAAGTACAATAGAAACCGGCAGACATTCGGCATGTGTGCACTGTAGTCCAACTGGATCCAATAGAACATCAGGGGCGATCGCTGTACTAATGTCGGATAGTAAGTACAGCGGCTCCTCCTGAGCTGTCCGTGGTGTGTTTTATTTTTTTTTTTCCAGCCCTGCTGGGTTGAGGCTGGGTTCATACTGATGCTACACGACAGTCATACAACGGTCAGCCTGGGTTCACACTTGTATGACAAACGCTCCAACATTGGGAGCTCATGTAGAATGACATGTGAAAATCAATGTTTACCTATGGGAGCCGTCTTAACTGGTCTGACACAAGTCGGTCCGACTTTGAGAATGCTCCCTGCACTATTTTGGTCATACTTTGATCCTACTTCAGCCCATTGAATATCACTAAAGTCGGATCACCGTCTTGACTGATCCGACTTTGGCATGGGACTTGAGCTCTGATCTTAAAGGGGAACTCCGTGCCAAATTTAAAATAAAAACCGGCATGGGTTCCCCCTCCAAGAGCACACCAGGCCCTTCGGTCTGGTATGGGGTTTAAGGGGAACCCCCACACCGAAAAAATAGTGTGCAGGACCCCCCAAAATCCATACCAGCCCCTTATCCAAGCACAGCCTCGCAGGTCAGGAAAGGGTGAGGACGAGCGAGCACCCCCCTCCTTAACCATACCAGGCCACATGCCCTTAACATGGGGAGGGGGGGGTGGGTGTTTTGGGGCAGGGGTGCCCCAAAGCACCTATTCCCCATGTTGATGAGGACAAGGGCCTCTTCCCGACAACCCTGGCCGTTGGTTGTTGGGGTCTGTGGGAAGGGGGCTTATCGGAATCTGGAAGCCCCCTTTAACAAGGGGGCCCCCAGATTCCGGCCCCCCACCCTATGTGTATGAGTATGGGGTACATTGTAACCCTACCTGTTCACCTGAAAAAAAAAAAGTGTCAAAAATGACACACATTACACTTTTTTTTTTTTTTTTTAACCACTTCAATACAGGACATTTATACACCCTTCCTGCCCAGACCAGTTTTTAGCTTTCAGTGCTCTCAAACTTTGAATGCCAATTACTCAGTCATGCAACACTGTACCCAAACAAAACTTTTATCATTTTTTTTTTATACAAATAGAGCTTTCTTTTGGTGGTATTTAATCACCACTGGGTTTTTTATTTTTTGCGACATAAGTGAAAAAAGAGCGAAAATTTTGATAAAAAACCTATTTTCTATGATAAAATTTTACAAATCAGTAATTTTTGTTCATAAATTTGGGCCAAAATTTATACTGCTACATCTCTTTGGTAAAAATTACCCAAATTAGTGGATATTATTTAGTCTCTGTGAAAGTTAGTCTACAAGCTATGGTGCAAATCATTTGAAAATTGATCACACCTGATGCACTGATGGCCTATCTCATTTTTTGAGGCCCTGAAATGTCAGGAAAGTACAAATACCCCCCAAATTACCCATTTTTGAAAAGTAGACAGTCAAAGGTATTTGGTAAGAGGCATGGTGAGTTTTTTTGAAGTTGTAATTTTTTCCCACAATTCTTGGGAATATTAAGAATTTGTATTTTTTTCACAAAATTGTCATAAGTTATTTATCACACACCGCATATGCATATTTCCAATTACACCCCAAAATACATTCTGCTACTCCTTCCGAGTATGGCGATACCACATGTGTGAGACTTTTACACAGCCTGGCCCCATACAGAGGCCCAAACATGCAGGAAACACCGTCAGACGTTCTTGGAGCATAAATTACACCTCTAATTTCCTAACAACCTATTATGCCCTGTACACACGTTTTGGATTTTTCGACGGATAAAGTGCGATCGGATTGTGTTGTCGGAAATTCCGATCATGTGTGGGCTCCATCGGACTTTTTCCGTCGGAATTTCCGACACACAAAGTTTGAGAGCAGGCTATAAAATTTTCCGACAACAAAATCCGATCGGTTAAATTCCGATCGTGTGTACACAAATCTGACGCACAAAGTGCCACTCATGCTCAGAATAATTAAGAGACGAAAGCTATTGGCTACTGCCCCGTTTATAGTCCCGACGTACTTGTTTTACGTCACCGCGTTCAGAACGATCAGGTTTTCCGACAACCTTGTGCGATCGTGTGTATGCAAGACAAGTTTGAGCCAACATCCATCGGAAAAAGTCCATGGATTTTGTTGTCGGAATGTCCGAACAATGTCCGACCGTGTGTACAGGGCATTACACTTTTGAAGGTCCTTGAGCACCAGGACAGTGGAATTACCCACAAAATTACCCCATTTTGGAAAGCCAAGACCTCAACGTATATTCTATGAGGCATGGGCTGCAGAAAAGTACTCGGGTACTCTGACGGGCTGGTGACAGATACTTGATTTACTCTGATGGGCTGGAGTGGCGAGAAGCCGAGGACGTCATATGACGCCCAACCAGGATGGGAGATCCCATCTGCGGACGTCATTTGACTGTAGCCCAGTATTGAAGTGGTTAAAGTAATTTATTAAGGCAGCTCTGTCGTCTCTTCTGATTTTCTTTTCCCCTCTCCAGGTCTTCTACCTCCTCCACTGACGTCTTTTGCCTCTGCCGGTTCTTCTCCCCTCTCCGGGTCTTCTCTGCTGATGTCTTCTAGCCCTCTCTGGTTCTTCTCCCTCTGTCCGCTGTCTTCTCCGCTGTACGGGTCTTCTCCACTATCTTCTCGCTCTTTTGCTGGGTCTTCTTCGCTGTCTTCTCCCTCTGTTCTTCTTCCGATGTTGACTCGACGCTCTCTCCCACTCTAATGCTGGGTGCGCGGTGTGCCACGATTTATATGGGGATGGGGTTATGCCCCGGGCAGTGATGTAATAAGGGGCGGGGCCTCCGGATGACGTCATGCGGCGACCCCGCCCCATGCCGATATAAGTAGTGGCACACCGTGCATCCAGCATAAGAGCGGGAGAGGGCGTTGAGTCGACAGCGGAGAAGACCCAGCAAAAAAACGAGAAGATGACGGAGAAGACCCAGCAGAGGCAGAAGACAGCGGACAGAGGGAGAAGAACTGGGGAGAGAGAGCGGAGAGGGCTAGAAGACATCAACGGAGAAGCCCCAGAGAGGGGAGAAGTCGGAAGAGACGCCGGAGCTGCCTTAATAAATTACTTTAACACCCTGTGTGCTGTGTTTTATTTTTGACAAATTTTAGTTTCAGGTGAATAGGTAGAGGTACAATGTACCCCATACTCATTCACATAGGGTGGGGGGCAGGGAACTGGGGGCCCCCTTGTTACGATTACCCCCCCGCCCGCAGACCCCGACAACCAATGGCCAGGGTTATCGGGAAGAGGCCCTTGTCCTCAACTTTTTTTTTTTAATTCGGCATGGAGTTACCCCTAAAGATTCATACCAGACACAGTGCCTGGTATTGTCAGGGATCAAAGTCGGATCCCTGTTCATTGGAGTCGGGCTTCAAGTAGCAGGGCAGAGTCGGATCCAAATTGGTACGGCTGATGTGTCGTAACATTGTGAACCCAGGCTCTCAGGAAGACGGCTCTCATAGGGAACCATTGATTTTCATGCGACATGAGCTCCCAATGTCGGAGCGTTTGTCGTACCAGTGTGAACCCAGCCTGAATGAAAATCAACTACTAGTGTGTACGAGGCTTAACATAGAGGAGGGTTTCCTGTGTAAGTTCACCTTACAGACTTTTTTTTTTTTTGGGAGGGGGTTGTGTGTGTCAATCAGTTTAAGTCTCATTTGTAGCAATTTTCTGGATATTTTACAGGATCAAGTCTACATTTATTTTAGGCTTAAATGAATAAAATAAAACCTCTGTTCCTTATTATAAGCATTTTTACTGAATGTATGGTTGAGTATGTAAAATTCTGGTTGTACAGGGAGACAGCTGTCCTTTCCGGCACTGCAAAGCCGCCTTAGGAAATGAGACCGTTTGCACTTTGTGGCAGGAGAGTCGCTGTTTTCGACAGATCTGCAAGTTTCGCCATATGGAAATTGACGTAAGTAAATTATCTACAGCTGATAAACAGTCTATTGTCTCATGAGCGAGATTTCAGTTGTTAACACAGTGGGTGTGTCTGTTTTTACGTAAAGTTGAAGTGGTTCTAAAGGTTTATATTACCCTTTTTAAAGTGGTTGTAACCCGAAAAACAAAAAACCTGCTTCTGTCCCTTTAAAGAGCTAGCAGAGTGCTTTTGCCATGTCACTTGTCCCTTTTCTATGCCGTACAATGTCTGGCTGATCCTGCCTGTTCCCATCTTCTCCTGTTTAAACTGACTATGTCTGCCATGGCTGCTGACCCATGATAGCATGTTCAGATTACTTGCCTCTGCCATCCAGCTCTATCCTCAGCCTCTCCCCCCTCCCTCTCCCTGTAATTTTCGTAATCTGTGTGTGTTAGTCTATCTCCTTTCCCCCTTCTCCTCCTGCATAGATAGAGCAATGCTATTCCCCTGAAACCACTCCTGGCCCCTGTTAACCAGTTCCCACCCAGGCCAATTCTGACATTTCTCTCCTATGTGTAAAAATCTGTATTTTTTTTTGCTAGAAAATTACCCCCAAACAATATATATATATTTTTAAGCAGGGGCCCTAGAGAATAAAATGGTGGGTGTTCGAATTTTTATATCACATGGTATTTGCACAGTGGTTTTTGAAATGCAAATTTTTGGGAAAAACTACACTTTAATAATTTTTTTGCACACAAACACAATATAATACCAAAATTTTTGTTAAAATATAAAAGATTATTATGCTGAGTAAATATCTAACATGTCACGCTTTAAAATTACTATGGTACCTAAAGATCTCTATTAGTGACGCTTTAAAAAACACCTTTACAGTTTAGAATTACAGAGGAGGTCTGGAGTATAAAATTTGTGTTCTCACTCTGATGTTCGCTGCAATACCTCACGTGTGGTGCGATCACCTTTTACATATGCGTGTGGGACATGCGTATGCATTCACGTTTTACACGTAATTTTATTCAAAACTTTTTTCTCATTGGTTCATTGACTGACACAGCGCTCCATTAATCCTGACTATAGGGTTAGATCTGCCTACTCCTACAGAAGGCGAGCAAAAAATTTGGCTACGCACATGGGCCGTCCTCAGCTGGTATTTAAACCCCTCTCTGCTATAGACATTCAGTTTATTTCTGTCTAGTCAGGGGTAAAGAACTAGGCTCCCAGCTAGGATCTTTTGGTCCTAGCAATTTTTGCATTTTTATCCTTCTACAATCAACTGCCAGGGTGGGCGATGGGCTGGATAATCTAGATCCAGTGGTCCCCCCAGTCCAGCCAGCAAGCGCGTGCAGACCGCAGCTACACGCTAGGTCGTCTGCGACATAGCCTCAACGGACGGAGGCTGGCCCGTGAGTTGAACGTCTTGCAGGATCGTGTACGACCGGGCTCTGGTACAAAGTCGCAGCGTCCCCCAGTTCGGGGTGAGGGTGAGAGGTTCTGTCTGGAGCGATGCCCGCATCCATGGAGAGGTAAATACATTCCCCCCTCTCCTCCTTTGTGGTGGGGTGGACACGGGTACCTGTCCGCAGGTTTTCTCCCCTCATCTTAATCCCTCAGTTAAGCTGGGCTTTTTTCCCCCCATCTCCCCTCCATCCTCACTCTGTGTATGTTTCCTGGGGGGGGGGGCTCATGTGGTGAATGCACTGCCTTAGCAAGTATGGGGTGCAGTACCTGGGGTGGGGGGGGCACAGCGGAGACTCCTGTGTAGCTTCCCAGACAGTCTGCCAGCATTTAGCAGCTTTCAGCGGCCCTTTTGCATTGGTTTGGTCGCCGACCGACAGCCATGTTTGTGTGGTCCGTGACATCACGGCGGCCATTTTCACTTTGTGTTTGGTCTTCAGCCGGTGACCTTTTTCCCTTGGTCCGGCGTGATGCTGGAGATGGCCAGAGCCCCTCTTCCTTCTCCCAGATATAGGGACTGCTAACACACATGGCGAGCTGCTGGGTCCGAACATATGGCACTCCTCCGGCTGGTAGTGGTGAGTCCTCAGGGGTCCCTCTCTCTGCTAGCAAGTGCTGTGTGTGTGTGTGATTTGCAATGGTGAGTTGTGGGTCTAAGAGTAAAGGCAAAATGTCATCTGTGAACACTGCTATTTTATATGTTTGGTCGGAGATGTTAAAGTGATTGTAAACCCTTGTTTTTTCTATTATTTAAAAAAAACAAACATGTCATACTTGCCTCCACTGTGCAGCTCGTTTTGCACAGAGTGGCCCGATCATCCTCTTCTGGGGTCCCCCGGTGAGGCTGGTAGCTCCTCCCCGCATCAGATAACCCCCCTAGGAGAAGCACTCTCCCGGGGGGGTTAACTTGCGGGCGCACTCCTGAGTCCAGCATTCGGCTTCCATAGACACAAATGCCGGACTCTGCCCCGCCCCCCAGCGCCCGCGTCATTGATTTGATTGACAGCAGCAGGAGTCAATGGCTGCGCTGCTTTCAATCTATGCAATCAAGAGCCGGGACCCTGTGCAAAGAGGGTCAGCGCGTCTCCGCCGAGGGAAATACAGAGCTTAGATAAGTAAAATGGGGGGCTGGGGGGCCGGTCACTGCCAGGTTTTTTTTCATCTTAATGCATAGGATGCATTAAGGTGAGAAAACATGGGGGCGTGGCCGGGATGTGAGCCGGGAAAGACGCGTCTCTCTAGAGCTCCGTGCACATCCGTCTCAAACATCTATTTCTCCCACTGTCACAGACCGGGACCGCAGCACAACACCTCCGGAGGGGCTCTGGACATTGCTGAGAGCCTGGTCATGTCCTCAAAAGGTCGGGGTAAGTCCCTGAAAGACCCGAAAGTGCAGCGCTCGGGGAAGGGGCGGGCCGCAGACTCTCCCGGCGCCATCTTGCCCAAGGCGTCCGGAGCTCAGCACGGACGGGAGCAGGGACAGAGCCCGCGCACAGTGCCTGCAGCCATGCAATCTCCTGCTGAGGAACAAGATGGATCGCTCCACGATAATCTTATCGCCGCAGCACCTGACACAATAACGAAACCCATCCTGGAAGCCATAGAAGGCTTTAAAACCATGCTGATGGTGCGGGTGGAGCATATGGCATCAGAGTGTACACTAATCCGCCATGATCTAGATAAAATTAGAGGGCGGCTAACAGAGGCAGAGAGCAGGATCGGAGAGGTGGAAGATCAGCAGGGGTCGCAGGCTGCTCAGATAGCGGATCTACATGCAGCAATGAGATCCCTGGTTCATAAAGTGGACGACGCCGAAAACAGACAAAGACGTAATAATATCCGAGTGGTAGGCCTTCCGGAAGGAGCCAAGGGCACGCGCCCTGCCACATTTGCTGAAACGCTGTTCAAAACCCTGCTGGGCCTGCCTGACATGCCTCCAACATATGTTGTTGAAAGGGCTCATAGAGTCCCCACCGGCCGCCGCCCAGAGGGTGCACACCCCCGACCTTTTCTGGTGAGATTCCTAAATTTCCGTGATAGAGATATGATATTAGCAGAGGCCCGGAAACATCCAGAGCTGCCATATGAAAATACCAAAGTAATGCTTTTTCCGGATTTTTCGGCTGAGGTGCAGAAACGTCGCAGATCATTCAACGAGGTGAGACGCAGGCTGAGAGAGAAGGATATCAAGTATAGCATGTTATACCCCAGCAAGTTGCGGGTACCGCATAAAGGCTCGGTTCATTTCTTTGACACCCCAATGGAGGCCAACGACTGGATCGATGGACTATGACCTGATGAGCTCCCTTAACATACACCACCTGTTGTCCATCTCACGTATTGCAAGAAGGGGGGTTCTGGATGCCTTCCTGCTTTTGGCCCCTCCATACTCCGCTCATTTTTTCCTCTTTGTTTTCATTCTCATTTTTCATTTTTTATTTTTGCAGGGAGGGCTGGAAGGAGGGGGGGCTTTTGATTGGTTTCCGCAGTGGTCGCTGCCTTGATAGTAATTAAACTCCTACCTGTGTAAGAGGGGGGAATATACAGCCTCCGGCATGAAGACACGGAGCGCGAGAGACATGAACATGAAGTTTTTCCAGACTGACGGACTCAGGTTTTTCTTTAATTTTGTTTTTCAGGTTGTTTTTGACCTTTTTTTACGGTCACGCTTTCTACATGACCAGAAACAAGTTACGGGTAAATGCTCGGTGTACAGTTCTTATTGTTTTTTTATTTTTCACCGCAGCAAGGGGTTATGCAGGGTATGAGTTATTTTTTTTCTTTTCAGGAACGTGCAGCGACTCAAGTGGGGTGTTGGGAGATGGTACCAAACATATGCACAGACAGGGTGACGACATAGCCTGGTCGCGCCTAAGGAATGTTATGCTACATACTAATTTGTGTGATGTGATAATCTATAAATATGGCGGGGTCTATGGTTAACATAGTGTCTTGGAACGTCAGAGGCCTCAACGATAAATTCCGCAGGGCCCTGATGTTTCAATACCTGAAGCCACTTAAACCACAATTAGTGTTTTTGCAGGAGACGCACCTAGATGGGAACAGGATTCTGTCGCTTCGCAGACCCTGGATCCAGCGTGCCCTCCATGCAACTTACTCTACGTATGCTAGAGGGGTGGCTATTCTAATTAGCAAGTCATTACCATGCACAATCCATAATGTTATATCAGACCCAGGAGGTCGGTATCTGATTATCGTGGCTGATCTCTTTACTCACAGAATGGTTTTGGTCAATGTATATGTCCCTCCTCCCTTTCAGGTTCAGATACTGTATGATCTGTTGGGTAAGCTGGCCCCCTTTATGCATCTCCCCTTGCTGATAGCGGGGGATTTCAATGCAATTCTGTGTGCCGCGATGGATTCATCTAATGCATCTAGGGCGGCATCGATTGATTTGGCTACATGGGCAGATACAGCATCCCTGACAGAGACATGGCGCTGGAAGAACCCAATTACAAAGAGTTTTTCATATCTATCTAAAACACACAAGTCGTCTTCCCGGATAGACTTAGCATTTGCTAATTCACTCATGCTACAGCTGATAAAGGGTGCAAACTATTTAGCCGGGGGCTTATCAGATCATACACCACTCTCTGTACATATGAGTCTGCCTTCCAGACTTAGGGGTGGAGCTTGGAGACTGAACCCCGGCTGGATAGAGGTAGAGTCGGTGGCAGCACAGGTGACACCTTATGTCTCTAGTTACTGGGAGGATAACATTGGCTCAGCATCCCTGCCCACCGTATGGGATGCCTTTAAGGCGTGCATGCGGGGGCAATACATATCAGCCATTAAACAAGCAAGGATAAACTTTAATAAAAAAACGCAAGAGTTACAGGAGGCAGAGAGGGCACGTGAAGCAACACATGCTAAAGATCATTCAGAGGTCACATACTTGGAGCTCTTGGAGGCGCGACGGGTGTTGGCGTTGCACTTCACAGAGTTGACACATACTTCCTGGACAAGGAGGGCGGAATCCATTTTTGAAAAAGGGGACAAGAATGGGAAATTATTGGCCATTTTGACTGCGGAGCAGAGACTTCAGACAAATATACCTTGTATTAGGAACAAACACGGTAATCTTCTTACAGATCCCAACGACATTTTAGAAACATTTGTAGACTACTATAGAACCTTATATACTCCCATACCTACCTATAGCTCACAGGAGTTGGAAACATTGTTAACTTCTCTAGAAATTCCTATGCTCACAGATTCTGATAGAGCTGACTTGGAGGCTGAGATCACTGAAAAAGAGATCGAAACTGCCATCAAATCATTTCCACCGCACAAATCACCAGGGCCTGACGGTCTATGTATTGAATGGTACAGGGCAAATATAGAGACCTTAGTTCCACGACTCAAAACTTTGTATCTTTTCTGTCTTGAAAATGAGATCCTGCCGGAGTCACTGTTGGAGGCTCAGGTTATCCTATTACCTAAACCAGGGAAGGATCTGCTGGAGTGCTCTTCATATAGACCCATAGCATTATTGAACCAAGACCTAAAGATATTAACCAAAATTCTGGCCACCAGACTCTCTAAAGTAATCACTAGCTTAGTATCCATAGATCAAACAGGCTTTATTCCACAGAAATCCACAGACACAAACCTACGCAGGCTTTTTACAAACCTGCAGATTGATCATGTCAATAAAGGGACTAGGGTGGTCTTGTCCCTAGATATGGCTAAGGCCTTTGATTCTGTGGATTGGCACTATATGTCAGCAGTGTTACGCCACATGGGGTTTGGGGCAACATTTAGGACATGGATTTCACTACTTTATAGTAAACCAAAGGCAGCAATTAAGTTGGGAGTCTCTGTTTCGCAGTCATTCACGGTGGGCAGGGGAACGCGGCAGGGTTGTCCCCTGTCGCCGTCCCTGTTTGCTTTGGCAATAGAGCCGCTGGCTATAGCGCTTCGTAAATCCCAGGATGTACAGGCATTACGGGTGGGGGGCATTCGCGAGTGTACTGCTCTATACGCGGACGACATGCTTCTCTTCCTACAAGACCCAGGTCAGTCACTGGAGGGAGTATTTAAAATATTGGAGGAATTTTCGAGATTCTCAGGGTTGTGTGTGAACTGGAAGAAGTCTAGTGGGATGGCCATTGATCCTGGGGCAAGGGCAGTGGTAACACAAAAGGTTCCCATAACCTGGGTAACACAGTTCAAATACCTAGGCATTAATATAACGCCCAAAGTAAGTGACTACATCTCAATGAATCTTATGCCGGCATTGGCAAAGACGAGGGTACAATTGGAAGCGTGGAAGCACTTACCACTCTCGCTCATAGGGAAAGTCAACCTCATTAAAATGAAGGTGCTTCCGGTTTTCCTGTATTTTCTCAGGAACTCCCCAGTATGGGTTCCGGCAAAGTTTTTCAAAAAGATAAACAGTTTATTTGGGTCCTTTATTTGGTCCGGAAAACACCCCAGAATAAGCCTTAGAACGCTACAGGAGCCATGGGGGCAGGGAGGGCTTGCTCTCCCAGACCTATTTAAATATTTCATAGCTGGACAAATGGTTGTAGCAAGAAGAGGTTGATGCGGGATGACGGGGACGCGGCAAATGTGCTTGAGGCAGCCCATTTGGGCTCTTTCGAGAGCCTTTCATTCCTGCTGTATAGAGAAACATCGGCTATGTCATCTCCGACCAACTCAATGCGAGTAACAATCCGGGCATGGGTCAGAGTGAGGGCGCTGATGAACTCCCCATCTGATGTGTGGTCCCCAGACACTCCCCTGTGGTTCAATCCCAGACTCCCGCACTTGAACACAATTCCCGACCCAATCATATGGGCCAGAGTTGGTATAAAACAATTGAAACATATAGTGGGTGGTAACAAACTTCTTACCTTTAACCAGCTGAAAGACAGGCACAATTTGCCTAACTGGTACTTTTTCCGCTACCTGCAGCTTAGCCACGCGTTTAAGACGCAATTTGGACCAAATCCTTTGGTCGTAGGTACACTTCCCATTGAATCATTATTGAGTGAGGAAAATTTAAAGAAACCCTTATCGGAAGTATACAAGGGGCTATTTGTTGACACACCAAAAATGCTTAATAGGTGTAGAGACACCTGGAGTGCGCTGGTTCCGGACTTTGGGAGAGATGACTGGGATGATATGTGGGACCACACATTTGGAGTTTTGGTATCAACTAGAGACAGACTTATCCAGTTCAAGCTGTTACATAGGATTTATTATACTCCGGCGAAGCTAGCGGGCATATATGGCACCGGTACAGGTGAGTGCTGGCGGTGTGCGCACAGCCCAGCAGACTTTGACCACATTTTTTGGCATTGTCAGGAAATCAGGGGGTTCTGGACCGGGGTAACTAGCACTGTCCAGTCCCTGCTGAAGATACCGGTTCCTCTCACAGTGTCAGTTTGCCTGCTGGGCTTGCTGGAAGGTATTGCACCACGGAGAGCTCACAGAACATTGATCTCTATTGCTTTGTTTTATGCACGTAAAACCATAGTAAGCTATTGGAAGAAGCCCGAGCCGCCAACGGTACCATTTTGGAAAGATATGATTAATAAAGTTCTCCCTTTATATAAAGCTACATATCTAAGCAGGGGCTGTCCTACAAAATTTGAGAAGGTGTGGCAGTGTTGGATTGATGCTAATGAGACTCTAGCATAATGACTAATGGTACTATGCAGTGAGGAATATTTGGGTAACAACTGACTATAGGCGTGATTAGGTAGTAGATTTTACTTTTGTGTGTATATTACAGTAAAATTTGAATCAATGCGAATATAAGGTTACTATCTCAGACACCATGATATAAAAATGTGTTCCTGTAACTGGTAGGGTCGCTGCACGGGATAGGGGTTTGAGGGGAGGGGAGGTTAAGGGAGGGAGGGTTGGGATTGTAAGAATGTTATGTTTTGTATGTATGTTTTTTACAAAACTGTGAATAAACATAATTTTTCAAAAAAAAAGGTGAGAAAACATGACGGTTTACAACCCCTTTAACAGGATAAGCTGGATAGGTCGTAGTGGGGGGGCCCCAAAGTGAGAACAAACTATAGGACTATGGGCATCCTTGCCTAGTGTCATTCGACATAGAGAAGGCAGGTGGCTGGTAACTCTAACTCCTGCAGTCCGGGCCAAAATGGAGAGTTAGAATGAGTACTGCTCTCGTAGTCCCAGGCCACCATGTCAAACGCCTAGGGATAGAAAGAACCCCTGCAGTTTTCAAGAGGTAAGTCAGTGAGGTACATTTAGGGCTTTCAGGGTGTTGTCCCTAGCCTCCCCACCAGGAATAGATACCCACTCTGTCCCTGGGAAAAAATGAAGGTAGGAGACGATTCACTGATGAAATTTTGATCTGTGTGCACCCCGCTAAAAAAAAAAAAAAAAAAAAAAAAAAAAAAAGCTGTTCTTAACTGGGATGTCATATGGGTTTGAATAGTATTGTATTTTTATTTTTTTGAGAAAAGAACTAGCATAACTGTCGCACCAACGTAAGGGGTATTTGTTTTGGAAGGCATTACATCAAGTCAAGTAGGTCAGGTGTAACAGAGGGATTTGTACATAGATTAAACATCAGTACATATTCTACCTAAATCAAGATCAGGTAGACCTTTCAATGTGGAGCGATAATGGGGAATAGAAGAACGAGGAGAGAAGAGACCAGCATTAGTCAAGAGGGGAAATAAGAGGGGTAATATGGGGGGGGGGCTGGGTGATGAGTGCCCCACATGAAGTTTAGGCTCATATTCCCTGCCTAAAAAGGCAGGGCATATTGGAGCCAAGGGTCCCACATCTTAAAGCGGAGTTCCACCCAAAAGTTGAACTTCCGCTCATCTGATTCCTCCCCCCCTCCGGTGCCACAATTGGCACCTTTCAGGGGGGAGGGGGGTGCAGATACCTGTATTAGACGGGTATCTGCACCCACTTCCGGGAATAGACTCCCGCGGGAGTCACGCCCCCCTCCCGCACCCCCCCCGCTGTCTCCTGGGAAACACGCAGGTCCCAGGAGATAGCGGGGACCACTTAGGACGCGCAGCACAACTCGCGCATGCGCAGTAGGGAACCGGGAAGTGAAGCCGCAACGCTTCACTTCCTTATTCCCTCATCGAGAATGGCGGCAGCAGCCGAGAGTGGAGCTATTGCTCGGCTTCGGCTGCCGACATCGCTGGACTCCTGGACACAGGTAAGTGTCCGTTTATTAAAAGTCAGCAGCTGCAGTATTTGTAGCTGCTGGCTTTTAATAATTTTTTTTCAGGTGGACTCCCTCTTTAAGGTATTTGGGCTGGATTTTTTTTTAGCACACTAGTAATTTTTTCATGAATTAACATGAGGGTCATGTGGTTCTTGATTTCTTGTATAGAGATCTAGGGCTTCTTCCAGGCCTTGGCTTCAGTTTGCTTGGCTGCCAGGAAGAGAAACCTGGCTAACCATTGGAGGGCGTGAAGACCTGGGCAGTGAAGTAAAGCATATCTCACTTTCTTGGGAATAATCAAATGAAATAGTGTCCGGAGGAGGCCAATGACCCCAGATCAAAAAAAGTAATTTGGAGCATAATCCCCATGCATGCAAGCTATCTCCTTGCTAACCGCAACCTTGGAAACATCTATTAGAGTAGTTCAGGTTCTCTAAGGCTATTCTGGTTGGAACCCAGTACCATCTGAGGAGAACTTTGTGAGCTACTTTCTGTATATTTGTATTAATGGTACACAAAAAGCAGTTTGCCTCTCCTCCTGTGGAGAAGGGGGTTGACTTATAGAGAGCTTCCAGGAAATCCAGAGATACTATTTTGGTTGGATCCGAAGCAGGGTCCCTCTTCCCAGTTCGCAGTTGGATTGGGTGGAATGGCTTTCCTGTCGAGAGTCAATTTTTGGCTGGGAGAGGGCCCGGTTTGTTGGCGCTGTTATAAAATCTGTTAGACCAATGTAGGCCTTTCTCCGCTCTTTCTGCCAGGAGGAGGTCCAATTCATAGCCAAAGTGTCACATTCTTTCTTAAGGTAAGGCATATGATGTGCCTTCCATTCCTCCTCTGCCTGAGCAAGGAGAGCAGAGAGCTGTTGCATCCTGCATATTATATATACCGTATTTATCGGCGTATAACACGCACCCCAATTTAAGAGGGAAGTTTTTGTTTACAAAATTGTGTTTTTTTTTTTTCTAAATCACTTTAACCACTTGACGACCGCCCCACGACGATGTACCTCGGCAGAGCGGCACGGGCAGGCAAAAGGGCTTACCTGTACGTCCTTGAATGCCTGCGGGTGGGTGGTCCGATCGGACCCCCCCGGTGCCTGCGGCGGTCACATTCAGGTCAGGGTCGATCAAAGGTGAGGGGGAGGCCATTCATTCGTGGCTCCCCCCTCGCGATCGCTCCTGGCCAATGATAGACTTTCTCTCCCTCTGTAATGTAAACAGAGGGAGAGGAAGTGATGTCATCCCTCCTCGAGCCGGTCTTTTCGTTCCGGCGCCGAGCAGAGAAGGCATCCAAGTAAGTTTGCACCAACACTACACTAACAGTAGAACACGCAGGCACACTTGTCACCCCCCTGTACCCCCTGTCACACTGACACCAAAAGCAGTTTTTTTTTTTTTCTGATTATTGCATTGGTGTCAGTTTGTGACAGTTATAAGTGTCAGGGCAGTTAGGGTTAGCCCCCTTTAGGTCTAGGGTACCCCCCTTTTAGGTCCAGGGTACCCCCCTAACCCCCCAAATAAAGTTTTAACCCCGTGATCACCCCCCGTCGCCAGTGTCGCTAAGCGATCGTTTTTCTGTTTGCTGTATAAGTGACACAGGTGACGCTAGTTAGGGAGGTAAGTATATAGGTTCTCCGTCAGTGTTTTATAGCGACAGGGACCTCCATATACTACCTACTAAAGGTTTTAACCCCCTGATTGCCCCCTAGTTAACCCTTTTACCAGTGATTATCGTATAAGTGTTACGGGTGACGCTGGTTAGTTTGTTTATTATAGTTTTAGGGCACCCGCCATTTATTATCTTATAAAGGTTTAACCCCCTAATTGCCCGGCGGTGATAAAAGTTAAGTTTTTAGGGTCAGATAAGGTCTGCGTCGCCCCAGGCAGCGTCAGGTTAGCGCCAGCACCGCTAAAACCCACGCACGCAGCATACACCTCCCTTAGTGCTATAGTATCTGAACGGATCGATATCTGATCCGATCAGATCTATACTAGCATCCCCAGCAGTTTAGGGTCCTCAAAAACGCAGTGGTAGCGGGATCAGCCCAGATACCTGCTAGCACCTGCATTTTGCCCCTCGGCCCAGCTCAGCCCAGCCCACCCAAGTGCAGTATCGATCGATCACTGACACTTACAAAACACTAAACACATAACTGCAGCGTTCGCAGAGTCAGGCCTGATCCCTGCGATCGCTAACAGTTTTTTGGTAGCGTTTTGATACAGTCGCTGACAGTCGGGAGCTTTTTTGCCTGTGAGTCTCACTAGTGTACCCCTAAATTTAGAGCCCAAAATGGCAAATCGAAGGTGAAGTGAAGAGGCCTACACGTTTCTGAGCATGACAGATAGTGAAGAGGAAATTACTCATCTGTCAGATTCAGGCTCAGAATACGATCCTGTAGAGGACAGCGGCTCCATGACAGATAGCTCTGACGACGGAGTTGTGGTCCCTGCTAAGGTCAGGCGTACCAGACCCCAATCTTCTTCATCTGTCCTTGAAGTGCAAGAACCGCAGGGCTCTCATATGGAGCAGAGAAGTACTAGTGCCGCTATTCCTTCTGGTGAACTGGCAAGCACCAGCGGCCTAGTACACCCTGGTCGTACATCCAGCACTGCAGTAACACTTGGTGACGTGGCGAGTCCCATAAGTGCAGTTCAAGCTGGCGAGGTGGCAAGCACAAGTAGTGTTCCGCTGCCACCAAGAAGACAAAGACAGGCCCGTGGTGCCCATAGTGCCCTTCCTGCTGCATTGGCCAATCCGAATTGGGAACCCACCACTTCTACAAAACCTTTACTTCCTCCATTCACTGGCCAACCCAGAATTCAGGTGGAAACAGTTAATTTTACACCACTGGATTTTTATTCACTGTTTTTCACCGAAAATCTCTATAGATCTATTGTGGACCAAAGCAATTTATACGCTGGTCAACACATCGCCGCTAATCCCCAGTCCTCCCTTGCCAGAGATTGGAAACCAATTACGGTCTCCGAATTTAAGCTCTTTCTGGGCCTTTCCCTCAACATGGGTTTGAATAAAAAGAGTAAGTTGCGGTCATATTGGTCCACTGACCCAATTTACCATGCGCCCGTGTTCTCTGCCTCCATGGCCAGGGCATGATACGAGCAGATTTTGCGGTTCATGCACTTCAACGACAATGAACTCCGTCGTCCTCGTGGAGACCCTGAATATGATCGGCTCTACAAAATTCGGCCCCTCGTAAACCACTTCAGCCAACGTTTTGCAGACTTGTTTACTCCCCATCAAGTTGTCTGCGTTGCTGAGTCCCTGATTGAATTTTCTGGCCGCTTGTCATTCAAACAGTACCTTCCCAGCAAGCGTGCCAGATACGGGGTCAAGATGTAAAAGCTCTGTGACAGGGCCACAGGCTATACATGTAGATTTATGGTTTACAAGGGCAAAGATAGTCACGTAGAGCCGACAAACTGCCCTGACTACATAGGAAGTGCTGGCAAGATAGTGTAGGACTTGGTGTCACCCTTATTCGGAAAGGGTACCATTTATATGTGGACAATTATTACACGAGCGTGCCACTTTTTAGTCACTTGTTTGATCAGCAGATTGGAGCATGTAGCACTGTGCGACCTAATCGCCGGGGCTTTCCCCAGCGGCTTGTAGATTCCCGTCTTAGGCTGGGGGAGAGAGCCTGCTTGAAGTGTAATAATTTGCTCGCTATGAAGTGGAGGGATAAGAAGAATGTTTTCGTTCTCACCTCCCTTCATGCAGACACGACGGCCCAAATTACTATGGCGACTGGTGTTGTGGAGAAACCCCTCTGTGTCCACGAATATAACCAAAATATGGGAGGGGTGGACCTTAACGACCAGTTGTTGGCGCCGTACCTAGTTGCCCGTAAGGCCAGATGCTGGTACAAAAAAGTGTCTGTTTATTTCAATTGGCTTTGCTGAACGCTCATGTGCTATACAGAGCTTCAGGATGGACTGGATCCTTCCTTACATTCCAGGAAGAGATCGTCAGAGCCCTTCTGTATCCAGACGGTGCTCCACCTCACCATCCCCAACCAAACGCAGTAAGCCGGCTGCATGATAGGCATTTTTCTTATGTCCTCCCGAGTACCCCTACCCAACGAGCCCCCCAAAGAAAATGTCGTGTCTGCAGAAAGCGCGGATTTAGGCGTGACACCCGGTATTATTGTCCCTCTTGTCCTGGCAATCCTGGTCTTTGCATTGGTGAGTGTTTTGAGCGCTACTATACACTAGTTGAGTTTTAGCGTAGGGTACAGCATTGCACAGACTAGGACACACTTTCACAGGGTCTGCCAAGATGTCATTACATTTTGAGAGACCCAAACCTGGAACTGTTACAGTTTTATTACAGTTATAAAAAAAAAATGTGTAAAAAAAAAAAAAAAAAAAAAAAAATACACAAAAAAAATATAAAATAAAAAAACCAAAAATAGTTGTCGTTTTATTGTTCTCTCTCTCTATTTTCTCTGTATTGTTCTGCTCTCTTTTACTGTATTCTATTCTGCAATGTTTTATTGTTATGTTTTATCATGTTTGCTTTTCAGGTATGTAATTTTTTTATAGTTTACTGTGTTTTAACCATTTTTTTGTTTTCAGGTACGCCATTCAGCTGCAGCGCGGATTTATTTATCTTGACAGCAACAGCGTTTGCTCCCACGATACAAGCCGTGACTCCAGCGCTGTCGGAGGTGATTTCACCACCACAGTTACATACTTCAGCTTATATGCCGAAGCGTGGGGGCAGCAGTGGGTGGAGGAGCGATTTGCTCCTGCCTTTTGCGGGAGGATGCCCCCATGCTTCGGCATATATAAACGGTGCATGTATGCCCATCATTAGAAGTGGGTGGATGAAGGGAGATATTCTAATGGTGGGCATACCCACCGATATCTTTTTTTCGTTCAGCCCACAGGCTGCATGAAGAAAAGTTTACAATATATGCCCAACAAGGACCAGCAACGTACTGGTATGTTGCTGGACTTTGAGTGGTTATACCAAAATGATGCCTGCAGGTTTAGGTATCCTCTTGATATCATTCTTTTCAGCCAGCGGTCGGCTTTCATGTAAAAGCAATCCTAGCGGCTAATTAGCCTCTAGACTGCTTTTACAAGCAGTGGGAGAGAATGCCCCCCCCCCTCCCCACCGTCTTCCATGTTTTTCTCTGGCTCTCCTGTCCCAACAGGGAACCTGAAAATGCAGCCAGTGATTCAGCCAGCTGACCATAGAGCTGATCAGAGACCAGAATGGCTCCAAACATCTCTATGGCCTAAGAAACTGGAAGCTACGAGCATTTCATGACTTAGATTTCGCCGGATGTAAACAGCGCCATTGGGAAATTGGGAAAGCATTTTATCACACCGATCTTGGTGTGGTCAGATGCTTTGAGGGCAGAGGAGAGATCTAGGGTCTAATAGACCCCAATTTTTTCTAAAAAGAGTACCTGTCACTACCTATTGCTATCATAGGGGATATTTACATTCCCTGAGATAACAATAAAAATGATTAAAAAACATAAATATGAAAGGAACAGTTTAAAAATAAGATAAAAAAATCAAAAAAATAATAAAGAAAAAAAAAAAAAAGCACCCCTGTCCCCCCCTGCTCTCGCGCAAAGACGAACGCAAGCGTCGGTCTGGCGTCAAATGTAAACAGCAATTGCACCATGCATGTGAGGTATCACCGCGAAGGTCAGATCGAGGGCAGTAATTTTAGCAGTAGACCTCCTCTGTAAATCTAAAGTGGTAACCTGTAAATGCTTTTAAAGGCTTTTAAAAATGTATTTAGTTTGTCGCCACTGCACGTTTGTGCGCAATTTTAAAGCATGTCATGTTTGGTATCCATGTACTCAGCCTAAGATCATCTTTTTTTATTTCATCAAACATTTGGGCAATATAGTGTGTTTTAGTGCATTAAAATTTAAAAAAGTGTGTTTTTGCCCCAAAAAATGCGTTTGAAAAATCGCTGCGCAATCACTGTGTGAAAAAAAAAAATGAAACGCCCACCATTTTAATCTGTAGGGCATTTGCTTTAAACAAATATATAATGTTTGGGGGTTTAAAGTAATTTTCTTGCAAAAAAAAAAATTTTTTCATGTAAACAAAAAGTGTCAGAAAGGGCTTTGTCTTCAAGTGGTTAGAAGAGTGGGTGATGTGTGACATAAGCTTCTAAATGTTGTGCATAAAATGCCAGGACAGTTCAAAACCCCCCCCCCAAATGACCCCATTTTGGAAAGTAGACACCCCAAGCTATTTGCTGAGAGGCATGTCGAGTCCATGGAATATTTTATATTGTGACACAAGTCATCACTAAATGATATATTGCTCAAACATGCCATGGGAATATGTGAAATTACACCCCAAAATAAATTCTGTTGCTTCTCCTGAGTACGGGGATACCTCATGTGTGAGACTTTTTGGGAGCCTAGCCGCGTACAGGACCCTGAAAATCAAGCACCGCCTTCAGGCTTTCTAAGGGCGTAAATTTTTGATTTCACTCTTCACTGCCTATCAGTTTCGGAGGCCATGGAATGCCCAGATGGCACAACCCCCCCCCCCCAAATGACCCCATTTTGGAAAATAGACACCCCAAGCTATTTGCTGAGAGGTATAGTGAGTATTTTGCAGACCTCACTTTTTGTCACAAACTTTTGAAAATTGAAAAAAGAAAAAAAAACCTTTTTCTTGTCTTTCTTCATTTTCTAAAATAAATGAGAGCTGCAAAATACTCACCATGCCTCTCAGCAAATAGCTTGGGGTGTCTACTTTCCAAAATGGGGTCATTTTGGAGGGTTTTGTGCTGTCTTGGCATTTTATGGCCTTCAAAACTGTGATAGGTTGTGAGGAGTGAAATCAAAAATGTATGCCCTTAGAAATCCTGAAGGCAGTGATTGGTTTTAGGGGCCCCGTACGCGGCTAGGCTCCCAAAACGTGCCACACATGTGGTATCCCCGTACTCAGGAGAAGCAGCAGAATATATTTTGGGGTGTAATTCCACATATGCTCATGGCATGTTTGAGCAATATATCATTTAGTGACAACTTTGTGCAAAAAAAAAAAAAAAAATTAAAAAAGTGTCACTTTCCCGCAACTTGTGTCAAAATATAAAATATTCCATGGACTCAACATGCCTCTCAGCAAATAGCTTGGGGTGTCTACTTTCCAAAATGGGGTCATTTGGGGGGGTTTTGTGCCATCTTGGCATTTTATGGCCTTCAAAACTGATAGGTAGTGAGGAGTGAAATCAAAATTTTATGCCCTTAGAAATCCTGAAGGCGGTGATTGGTTTTCGGGGACCTGTACGCGGCTAGACCCCGAAAACCAAGCACCGCCTTCAGGGTTTCTAAGGGTGTAAATTTTTTATTTCATTCCTCACTGCCTATCACAGTTTCGGAGGCCATGGAGTGCCCAGATGGCAAAAAACCCTCCATTTTGGAAAGTAGACACCCCAAGCTATTTGCTGAGAGGTATGTTGAGTATTTTGCAAATATCGCTTTTTGTCACAAAGTTTTCAAAATTGAAAACAGAAAAAAGGAAAATAGCTTGAGGGGCAGCTAGGCTCCCAAAAAGTCCCACACATGTGGTATCCCTATACTCAGGAGAAGCAGAAGAATATATTTTGGGGTGTAATTCCACATATGCACATGGCATGTTTGAGCAATATATCATTTAGTGACAACTGTGCAAAAAAAAAAAAAAAAAGTGTTACTTTGCCGCAACTTGTGTCAAAATATAAAATATTACCATGGACTCAACATGCCTCTCAGCAAATAGCTTGGGGTGTCTACTTTCCGAAATGGGGTCATTTGGGGGGGGTTTGTGCAATCTTGGCATTTTATGGCCTTCAAAACTGTGATAGGTAGTGAGGAGTGAAATCAAAAATTTACGCCCTTAGAAATTATGAAGGTGGTGCTTGGTTTTCGGGGCCCCGTACGCGGCTAGGCTCCCAAAAAGTCCCACGCATGTGGTATCCCCATACTCAGTTGAAGCAGCTAAATTTATTTTGGGGTGCAATTCCACATAAGCCCATGGCCTGTGTGAGCAATATATCATTTAGTAACAACTTTTTGTAAATTTTTTTTTTTGTTTGTCATTATTCAATCACTTGGGACAAAAAAAATAAATATTCAATGGGTTCAACATGCCTCTCAGCAATTTCCTTGGGGTGTCTACTTTCCAAAATGGGGTCATTTGGGGGGGTTTTGTACTGCCCTGCCATTTTAGCACCTCAAGAAATGACATAGGCAGTCATAAAATAAAAGCTGTGTAAATTCCAGAAAATGTACCCTAGTTTGTAGACGCTATAACTTTTGCGCAAACCAATAAATATACGCTTATTGACATTTTTTTTACCAAAGACTTGTGGCCAAATACATTTTGGCCTAAATGTATGACTAAAATTTAGTTTATTGGATTTTTTTTATAACAAACAGTAGAAAATATCATTATTTTTCTAAATTTTCGGTCTTTTTCCGTTTATAGCGCAAAAAATAAAAACGGCAGAGGTGATCAAATACCATCAAAAGAAAGCTCTATTTGTGGGAAGAAAGGGACGCAAATTCCGTTTGGGTACAGCATTGCATGACCGCGCAATTAGCAGTTAAAGCGACGCAGTGCCAAATTGGAAAAAGTCCTCTGGTCCTTAGGCAGCATAATGGTCCGGAGCTGAAGTAGTTAAAGCAAAATAATCAACGCAGCTTGATTAGTGCCCATCTGCAGCCTAATCTGTGCCCATCTGCAGCTTTTCAGTGCAGCCTGATCTGATTTTATTTATTTATTTATTTTTTTACACAAATTTGTCACTTATTCACTTTTTTACACAAAGTTGTCCATTACACCCCAAAATACATTTTGCTGCTTCTCCTGAGTACGGAGATACCACATGTGTGAGACTTTTTGGGAAGTAACTGTGTACAGGACCCCGAAAACCAATCACCGCCTTCACTATTTCTAAGGGCGTAAAA
The DNA here is from genome assembly GCA_037952925.1 of Lithobates clamitans. Classification (NCBI taxonomy): domain Eukaryota; kingdom Metazoa; phylum Chordata; class Amphibia; order Anura; family Ranidae; genus Lithobates; species Lithobates clamitans. The sequence continues at coordinate 4,613,890 of JBBGZY010000023.1, read as the reverse complement.
TGGTGATTTTTACTCCTCACTACCCATTACAGTTTCGGAGGCCCTGAAATGTCAAGTTGGCACAAAACCCCTTAAAATTACCCCATTTTGGAAAGTAGACACCCCAAGGTATTTGCTAAGAGGCATGGTGAGTATTTTTCAGCTCATTTGTTTTTGAAAATGAAGAAGGAAAAGGAAAATGTGTGTTTTTTTTTTTTTTTTCTCTTTTCAAAACTTTGTGACAAAAAGCGAGATCTGCAAAATACTCAAGCACAGGTTTGTGCTATCTTGGCATTTCATGGCCTCCGAAACTGTGATAGGTAGTGAGGAGTGAAATCAAAAATTTACGCCCCTTAGAAATCCTGACGGTGGTGATTGGCTTTTGGGGTCCTGTACGCAGCTAGTCCCCCAAGAAGTCCCATGCGTGGTATCCCCATACTCAGAATAAGCAGCAAAATGTATTTTGGGGTGTAATTCCACATATATCTATGGCATGTGTGAGCAATATATAATTTCAGTGACAACTTTGTGTAAAAACTTTTATTTATTTTTTGTAATTTTTTTTTTTCAATCACTGACAAAAAATAAAATATTCAATGGACTCAACATGCCTCTCAGCAATTTCCTTGGGGTGTCTACTTTAAAAAATTGGGTATTTTGGGTTTTTTTGTACTGCCCTGCCATTTTAGCACCTCAAGAAATGAGATAGGCTGTCAGAAACTAAAAGCTGCCTAAATTCCAGAAAATGTACCATAGTTTGTAGACGCTATAACTTTTGCGCAAACCAATAAATATATGCTGCTTTTTTTTTTTTTACCCAAGACATGTGGCTGAATACATTTTGGCGTAAATGTATGACTAAAATTTAGTTTTATTAGATTTTTTTTTTTTTTTATAACAAAAAGTAGAAAATATAATTTTTTCAAAATTATTCAGCCTTTTTTCATTTTGTATCGCAACAAATAAAAATCCCAGAGGTGATCAAATGCCAACAAACTGTAGGAGGTACAAGATGGAGCCCACAAGAAAACTAAACTGGGGTCTTTCTTCTGCAGTGCCCCCTAGTGGCAGAAATTCTCTGGTTTGAGGCCTGCATTGAGAAGTACAGTGTTACTTGAACTGTATTTCAGGATTTCCTTGTCTTCAGCTGAGAGAGCGTGCAATAATTTTAGGACTTTACATAGTCACAGAATCTTTCATTAAGGTTTTCATGTTATACAATTTAAATAACATGTCATAGATATTTTATTTATCATTATAAAAGAACATATACCACACTTCTTTTTTACGTTTTATTTATTTTTTCGTGCATTCCTATCTAGAACTCAAGTGGTTATGGATAAAATCACATTCATAAAAGTGTTTAATCGAGCTGATCTCATCTCCATGCATATCTAAAAATAATTTAAACTACTATATTTATTTTGTTTATACTTTTGTTTTACACACAGACTTATCCAAGGTTGTTTGTATGATTCTGATACAAACATATGATTGCATGTTCTTTTTGGACAAGGAATTTGTTTAAAACCAAAAAGGACATATTTGCATATTAATTTCTATATTAGTACTGCTTAAAAAATGTATTTGTTTTCTACAGAAAAAGCGCAGTGAGATACCTTGCTTTTGGGAAAACCAGCTTTCTGGCTGTCGGAAAGGAAATTGTGCTTTCCACCACACTAAAGGTCGATATGTAGATGGTGTATACATACCTCCCTGTAAAAGTAAGTAGCTGTTTTCAGATCTTTTAGAGTCTTACGCAGCAAATAGCATGTTGAGCTGTGCTGCACTTCTTGCTGTCAGCAAACATTGGGGGACACAGTAGACCACTCTGCCACTGGTGGCTGGACATCAAGAAAGTAGAAGGCTTTGCTGCTCCTCGTACGCTATATACCTTCCTGCACAGCCAGCCAGAGTTTGTTCATCTCGTTGTCCTAAGTAGTTGGGAAAAAAATAAAATATAAAAGTGCACTCAAACACTTGTGACTGTTTGAAATAAAAAAAACTTATAGTTGATTTACATATAAAAATATCAGCAATAAACATTTCATGCCTGGTGATAGAACAGAACCCACAGTTTCTTTTATTCAAACTCTGGATCATCAGAAGTTAATAACACCTCTCTCTGCATCTGCTGCTACTCCTCAGAAGATCAGGGAAATAAGACTAAGTGCTGTACAGATTATAAGTTTAAAGTGGTTCTCAAGTCTGAAGGTTTTTACCTTCATGCATTCTATGCAAATCTCATCGAAGTTCATTTACAAATGAAAATTAATTTGGGGCAAAAGGAAAAGTAATAGAAATTCTTCTTCTTTTTATTTTTTATTTTTTTTTTTTTTTAGGTCTTTTATTTAAGTGTATGTAAACCCTGACTTTGTAAAACAACCCATTCAGTTTAAAATAGAAATGAAAGGTAAAACAATTGTGTATAGATGTAAAAAAAAAACAAAAAAAAACTTTTAAATATCTTTTTTCCCTTCTTTTTTTAAGTGATCACATTCCCTCTGTTCTCTGCTGCATAAGAGCTGGGGGAGAAGAAACAACAATACACTGAGCTTCCCAGTAAAAGGCTGTGCAGAGGGGACGCTTCAGGACAAATCTAATCATTGGAGGGGAGCAGAATGTGTTCGCAGCACGCTACAGTGTGTTCTCCTGCTTGAGCTGACCATATGGTTCGAATCTCGGCCAGTTCAGCAGGGACTGGCCAAGATTGAAACCATCTATGGGGAAGGCTGATTGGATCCAAGTTGTTCCATTTATTGACTTGGGTACAACCAGGGCCGGCGCAAGAGAAAAGCAGCAAAGGCGGCGCCAGGAGAGGGGGGGGCGTTAAATCTGAGGATCCCTCAAGACATGCTTATGCTGGTGCTGGCCCTGCTCACACCTTTACTGAGTTCAGCATATCAATAGCAGCATGCAAGGTGACATGCAGCACAGCCCCAGCGCTGTGAATTTCAGCTGCTGCCTCCAAGTTCACGCACTTCTAACTGCTCTCCCGGCCCCTTCTCCTCTTACAGTCAGATGCAGGGCAGGCATATATTGGACACCCCCTTCTCCCTCCTGCCGGCCCTACGAACAATCCACTTCCACATAGTCCCACCTCCAGTCCAGCACAGGGGCAATCGCCACTGAACTGGAGGCGGGAGATGCGAGGGAGCCCAGGGGGAGGAGCCAGCAGGCACAGGAGCTGAAATGGTACAGATAACCGTCCTCTGTTGAAGGTAGGACATGGCTTGGGTGTCTCAGTCTATCTGACTATCTTTGCTTTTATTGTGCAGCCTCCTGCATGTACATCATAGGGACCCTCCAGAGGTGAACACATGAAGAATAGATAGGGGACAGAGAGATGGGGACAGTTAAAGTAGCTACATGGGGTTCAGAGCAAAGAAGATGGAGGAAAAAAACAGAAGACATCAACAATAGAAACCCTCTCACAGGGGGCGGAGCCGGCTTGCAGCATGTGAGAACTGCAGAGACCGAGCTCCTGGATCCTGGCCTGATCCTGTGAGCAGAATGCGTGATCCTGGGTATGGGTGCGGAGAAACTGTGGAAAGCCCAGAGGGTGGTTAAATATGGGCCACCTCTTCCTAAAACTCTGGGAGACCGACTGGCCAGATTTGCATGGGGGTCCCAAGATTTCGCTTGTCTCACCGACTTTAGGCTGCAGGAGAACCATTCCCTGGAGAACTCTGTGTTTTAATGTGTTCTTAAGTTTTCCAGACAGAGTTGGTCACTAATTGCTTTTGGCTTCTTATGGGGCAGGGGGACTGTCTAAGGTGGTCATTGTTATGATAATAAATCCGTTAATTTTCTGGTGTACTCTGACTGGTGTTGCCTGGTTCTTGGGGTACTATAGCCAGATCCATTGGTCTCGTGTTCCTGGACTTTGGCAAGCAGCTTCTTGGCGGAAATGCCCAACAGGGTATCCGGAGTCCGTCACAGCGCTGGCGGCTGTGTGGAGAAGGAAGCATGGGACGTGGATGCTGTTCTACCTTTGTCTCCTACGCCTGATCTGCTAAGTCCCAGACCCTAAAGAGCCTGTGAGCAATGCAGGGGGAGATCTTTGGACAGATTTATTGCCCGCACTGTGGGAGCAGTCCAGGGGGGAGGATGATGAGGAACCGTCCCTTAAACAGATACTGGCAGTCATACAAGGTGACCATTTTGAGGAGCTGAAGCTTGAATTTTCCTTCCTGAAGCATAACGTGCAGAAGGTCATGGAGAAGGCTAAGGCTGCGGACAAACATATTGCTTCCCTGGAGGATATTGTCAGGCCTACGGATACTGCAGTTCAGGTGGCAAAGAAGACCTTATCTGATCATACCCTGAAAATGGCTGACATGGAGGACCGCATGTGTTGGAATAACATTCGTCTTGTGGGATTCCCCAAAGGGGCTGAGGGGAGATACCCTGCAGAGTTCCTGGAAGGCTGGTTAAAAGATCACCTGGCGCCTGAGACTTTCACTAATGTTTCTATTGAGAGGGCTCATCGAATTCTGGCTACCTTGCGCAGAACTGGCCCGGAGTTGGAGTTTAATGGCTCTTCATTTTTATTTTTTTTACACCCTGATCTGTATTTTGCTCCTCTGGCTTGCTTACCCAGCAATTCAGATGACTTGCTAAAAGGAGAGGACTTGCAGACCTATGTTCTGTTTTACTGTACGGTTTTGTTCTTTTTTGTTTTCTTTCCCATTTGGCTTCATTAGGACTTGGTTCCTCACGGATGCTGGGGCCTGTTAGGCTCTGAGTCTCTTAAAACGCTACCCTTTCACAAGTTAACTGTAATGGGATCAAAGCACTTGGCAGGTTGGGCCTGGGTGCGGGGAGGGGGCTGGTTGGGATTTTGTGTTTTTTCCTTTTTTGGACACCTTTTTTTTTCTACCTGGACTGGTTTTGTGTGTAGTGTACTTAAAATCCTGTCAATGCAGTGTTTATCTCTCCTGTCGGGTGAGAGTCTGTCGCGGAGGGAACCCTGGTGTCTTGACTCTTTTTTCCTCCAATGTCAGTGGGGGTGTGCAGTTCCCTTAATATCTGCTTCATGGCCAATGGAGATGAAGATAAATCTTAGAGTGGTGTCCTGGAATGTCCGGGGCCTTAATTCTAAATTTAAAAGCTCCTTGGTCTTTAATTACCTTAAGTATAAACCACACTTGATCTAACTGCAGGAGAGTCATTTGCTGGAGCTAATCATGCTAGTTTTTCTTTGTATGCTAGGGGAGTATCCACATTGGTTACAAAAGCAATGCCCATATCTTTGCATGCAAACAAAACTGATATTAAGGGTAGATATGTAGTCTTGGTGATTAGAGCGATGAATGAATAAGTTGCTAACATTTGTAAATTTATATGTACCTCCTCCCTTCTCGCTCTCCCATCTGGATGATATGCTGAAGGCAACTTATGAGATGGCAGAAGGGAAGATTTTCATTCTGGGAGATTTGAATGTGGACTCGGCCATGAAAAGGTTGAGTGCACTGCTTGGAGCTCTGGTCCCCCTGGCGGGATGGTTGTCTACCTATGGCTTCTGGCATGTTTGGCGTTCTCAATATCCAGATGCTAAGGAATATTCTTGTTACTCTGAAATGCATAAGTCGCTATCCAGAATAGACACTGTTCTTGCTGAGGAGGAGGGTCTGGAGTTAGTGTGGGACATTGTATACTTACCCAGAGCGCTCTCAGACCACTGTCCTATTATGCTGCATCTTAATCTTGGGGCTAAGCCTGGGACCTGTCACTGGCGTATCAAAACTAGTTGGTTGCAGGAGGAATATGTCAAGATAAAATGTACACAGGTCATTTGTCTCTTTTGGGTAGAAAATGGGGCCACTGAGTTTCCTCTCCTTCAATGGTAGGCTTTTCAAGCTACTTTAAGGGTGGTGTTTATGCAAGATGAGTGGGTTCAAACTGCAACTGTCCTTTACGGTGAAGGACAAGGAGACAGACGTGTCTTTGGCTGAGGCAGTGTATGTTAGAGACCCAACTCGGGATGGGCTACTGGCACTGCAGGAGAAAACTTGAGATTACCGATCTATTTTGACTGAACAGACCATTAAATGTAAAAATTTGGGGATGAGAATAGCTGTCTCCTGGCGTATTTGGCCAGACCGGAATATGTCCCTGTGTATATAAATATTATCTATAACTTGTTCAAAACGGAGGTTACCTACTCGGAGATATAGACCTGCGTAAAGACTTGTACTAAGGAGCTTTATGTATCGTGTGCCTCTCCGGGGCGAGATGAATTGATGACTGGCTTGGCTCGTGTTGATCTTCCGATATTCACCACTTCCTGCCCGCCCGCCATCAAATGAAGGAGGGACAGTGCGGCTCTCGTTCGGGTGCACCGTCATATGATGTCCACCCAGAACGGCCGCTCCCATGCGCCAGTGGGGGCATGCAGCGTGGCGATCGCGGCTGTGCCATTTTTCTAGGACATGGCACGTCCCCAATCTCTAAATAGCCATGGAAGTGGCTCTTTAACCATATGATTGACTGTGTCCAATCACAGCCAGTCACATGTAAATACAGGAAGTGCCGGTAATGGGCTCTCATCGCCTCACACTGACAGAGTGTATGGCGAGGAGACACAATCAGTAGCATCTCCTTGCAGGGGACATCAGAACAGGTAATCAGGGCACTGATCATGATAAATGTTCCTCCAACATGTCAGTTCTTTCCTGCGGACAGTCTACCCTGTCATGGATCTGGGAGAGAGAGCTGCATCTCCCCGAGTAGATCTCTTTGCAGTGTAAGTGGCATGGATTTTAATGTGGTTTTCGATACAGGGTTGTCAGTGACTGGCATGAAGGCCAGATTGGAGGTGTGATTAAAGCCCTGATTATTGGTATCTGAAGTAGCCCAGTGATGTTTTTTTGCCAGGGTTGTTTTGGTGGGTGAATTTGCTGGGGAGGATGCAATCCTCTTACCTCTGCCAGTTGGTAGAGCTTAAGGAGCTGCTGTGGAGGGTGGAAGGCTATCCATGTCCTCCTGATCGTTCTCTGGTGATGTCATGCTGCCTCTGCTGCTGTTGCTGTGTCTCTTCCTGTGCATGGCCGCGTGTGGTGGTGGAAAGAGACCCAGGGCCGGCCCCATCTTGGGCAGGTTGCATTGCCAGGGAGCTAAAATACTGTGTGAGGCGGTGCAGTGGTGGTGGCGGCGGTTGACGCTTCCTCGACATGCTGGTGAGTCTCCCCCTCTCAGGATGAGGGAGAGGGGAAGAGAAAGTCAGCAGCGCGCCATGCCCCCATACTTTTTTACCTTCAGCTGTGCCATGTGATTACAGCTCAATTTCAAATACTTAATCAAGCTTCACCAAACTCCACTGGAAAAATTCTTGTTCTCCTCTGATGATACCAAATTGATCTCCCAAAATTATTCAGAACTTTTAGTACTAAAATAACTTCCCCCTTCTCATGTTGGGTCCAAGTGACCTGAGATGATACACCGGTGTTGGAGGAAGATTGGGAAGATGTAAAGGAAGTCCTATATGACCTCCGTAATATCTTCCAAGATGTGCTTTTACATCATAAAAGAGAAGTATGTTTTTTTTTTTTTTTGATAGTCATACTTCCCTAAGTGGATCTAGCATCTGACCGAGATGCTGCAGCTGTCCCCTGGCGTCTCTGCACTGAGAACCAGGCCACCGAACATCGGTTCTCACTCTTCCCAGAGAGGAGCTGCTGACTGTCAGTCGGCAGCTCTCCTGCTCTGTTCCTCCATGCTCACTGGAGAGTGGGGAGTGGCCGTCTCAGCGTCTTGATGAGACTGCCATCAGTCAAGGCAGCTGGTGGATCCAGACTTCAGCGGAGAGCAGACTTCAGACCGCTCCCTGCTGAAAACAGGTCACAGGAGTGCTAAAAAGCTCAGGCTGGACTACTCTAAAGGCCCGTACACACGATCAGACTTTTTGACAACAAACATGCAAATTAGCTGTTTTGGAGCAACATCCGACCGTGTGTACGCTCCATCGGACAAACTTTTTCTGTTTCCATCGGACTTCTGTTGGCTGAGCGAACACACAAACTTTCCGGCAACAAAAGTCCGACGGAGCAAAGTCCGATCGTGTGTACACAAAACCATCAGACTTTTGTACAAACTACAGTACGCACCTGCGAAAATCTGGTTCTCGGAGACAGGGTGCTGTACATCTCGTGCTGGCTGCAATAGGAATAACACATTTTCCTACTGCGGCGGGCGCGAGAGGGAATTCCCCTCTGGGGAAATACCAGGTCCTTCGGTCTGGTATGGATTTTAAGGGGCACCCCCTACGCCTAAAAACGGCGCGGGGGCCCCCCAAAATCCATACCAGACCCTTATCCGAGCACGCAGCCGGCCGGTCAGGAAAGGGGGTGGGGACGAGCGAGCGCCCCGCCTCCTGAACCATACCAGGCCGCATGCCCTCAACATGGGGGGGTGGGTGCTTTGGGGGAGGGGGAGGCCCTGCCCCCCACCCCAAAGCACCTTGTCCCCATGTTGATGAGGACAAGGGCCTCTTCCCAACAACCCTGGCCATTGGTTGTCGGGGTCTGCTGGCGAGGGGCTTATCGGAATCCGAGAGCCCCCTTTAATAAGGGGGCCACCAGATCCCAGCCCCCACCCTACGTGAATGAGTATGGGGTACATCGTACCCCTACCCATTCACCTAGGGAAAAAAGTTTCAATAAAAAAACACACTACACAGGTTTTTAAAGTAATTTATTAGGCAGCTCCGGGGTCGTCTTCTGACTTTGGGGGTCTCTCCGGCCTCTTCTCCCAGGGTCCTGTTCTTTTCCGCTCTCTCCGATATCTTCTCCCAGTGTGCGGTTCTTCTCCGCTCTCTCTGGCCTCTTCTCCCGGTGTCCGGTTCTTCTGCTGGCTCCTCCACTATCTTCTGCCGCTCTTGTGCTAGCGGTGGCCCGGTCTTCTACGTTGTCTTCTTCCCTCTTCTTTTCTTCCGATGTTGACGCGATGCTCTCTCCCGCTGTAATGCTGTCTGAGGGAAGAGGAAAGAAGACGACGCTGAAGTCCGGGCCACCGCTAGCAAAAGAGCGGCAGTAGATAGCTGAGGAGCTGGCAGAAGAACTTGGACACTGGGAGAAGAGGCCGGAGAGGGGCAGAAGAACCGGACACCGGGAGAAGAGGCCGGAGAGAGCGGCGAAGTCGGAAGAAGACCCCCAAAGTCGGAAGACCCCCGGAGCTGTCTAATTACTATAAAAAAACTGTAGTGTTTTTTTTTTTTTTTTTGACACTTTTTTTCCTAGGTAAATGGGTAGGGGTACGATGTACCCCATACTAATTCACATAGGGTGGGGGGCCGGGATTTGGGGGCCCCCTTATTAAAGGGGGCTCCCGGATTCTGATAAGCCCCTCGACCGCAGACACCGACAACCAACGGCCAGGGTTGTCGGGAAGATGCCCTTGTCCTCATCAACATAGGGACAAGGTGCTTTGGTTGGGGGGGCCCCCTCCCCCAAAGCACCCACCCCCCTATGTTGAGGGCATGCGGCCTGGTACGTTTCAGGAGGGGGGGCACTCGCTCGCTCCCTCCCACCCCCTTTCCTGACCGGCCGAGCTGCGTGCTCGGATAAGGGTCTGGTATGGAACTTGGGGGGACCCCCACGCCATTTTTTCGGTGTAGGGGTTCCCTTTAAAATCCATACCAGACCTAAGGGCCTGGAGGGGAACCCATGCCGTTTTTTTATTTAAAATTTGGCGTGGAGTTCCCCCCTCAAGATTCATACCAAACACAGTGCCTGGCATTGGAGGGGATCCAAGTCGGATCCCCCACATCAGTGTGAACCCGGCTCGCAAGGTGTCAATCTCGCCGTGAAAGTTGGCTGAAAAAGTTCTGCTGTGTGTATGCAATACAAACTTATGGCCAACTCCCTTTGTACAAAAATCCAAGGGAAAGTTTGTACAAAGTCCTATCGTGTGTATGAGACTTAAATTGTACCATCAGACCTATTATACGCCCCAGCACTTATGTAAACCTAAAGTGTTACTAAACTCACAACAGTAAAATCAGTCTGTATATACATTACAGCATGCTTGTTTTACTCGCTGTGGAACCTAAGGTGATATTTATCTGCATTGTGTAAAAAGGCTGTTTGATCCTGTATGCACAGATCCTCCCCTTTTTGCATTGCCCCCAAAACCTGTCTGGATAAGACTGAGCAAATGGAGTCAGACTGCACATGCTCAGTTTGGTGTGTATTGCTAGATTTTTTTTTCTTGGGAGAGTGCATGTGAGATTAGCACAGGACCAGTCAGCACTGCACTGTCCAGACAGAGGGTCAGGGGTCCTGCATCCTAATGGGAAAGCCAATGCATTTTGAAAACTTCTCTTACAGGGTTTACCCAGGCACTGATAGAAGTCACGAGACGGCTATATGATGCTGATGAGAAAAGGTATTTTACAGTTTATATTTACTAAATGAATGCATTTCCATGTTCTGTGTACTGTGAGAGACCAGATACAGTGAATGCAGGGTCCTGGGTTAAGTAACACTTTAATCTTAGACACCGCTTTGTTTTTTCAACTGTGGCCAAGGGGCAGACTTCTACCATGCACTGTGGCCATGTCCTTGGATATAGTTGTTTTGGTCACAAGTACAGTACCTGACCGCGAGATTGTGTTTCCAGCGCGACACCATCGCGCTGGTTCTCGCGACAGGGTACTGTGCATGTCGCGCTGGCTCACTCATCGGGAAAGGAAAACTCTGTTTTCCTTCCACGGTGAGTGACAGGCAGTGCTGACAGCTGTCTGGTATGAATCCTGAGGCGGGAACACTGCGCCAAATTTTAAATGAAAAAAAAAACGGCGTGGGTTCCCCCCCAGAGGCATACCAGGCCCTTAGGTCTGGCATGGATTGTAAGGGGAACCCCCTACGTCGAAAAATTGGCGTGGGGGTCCCCCCCAATCCATACCAGACCCTTATCCGAGCACGCAGCCCGGCCGGCCAGGAAAAGGGGTGGGGAGGAGCGAGCGCCCCCCCCCTCCTGAGCCGTACCAGGCCGCATGCCCTCAACATGGGGGGGGTGCCTTGGGGGAGGGGGGCGCACTGCGGGGCCCCCCACCCCAAAGCACCTTGTCTCCATGTTGATGAGGACAAGGGCCTCTTCCCGACAACCCTGGCCGTTGGTTGTCGGGGTCTGCGGGCGGGGGGCTTATCGGAATCCGGGAGCCCCCTTTAATAAGGGGGCCCCCAGATCCCGGCCCCCCACCCTGTGTGAATGAGTTTGGGGTACATGGTACCCCTACCCATTCACCTAGGGAAAAGTGTCAATATAAAAAAAACACAGTACACAGGTTTTAAGAGTAATTTATTAGTCATCTTCTTCCAACTTCGGGGGGTCTCCTTCTGACTTCTCCCGGTGTTCGGCCTCTTCTCCCGGTGTTCGGCCTCTTCTCCTGGGCCCCGCCGCTATCTTCTTCCAGCTCTATTGCCAGCGAGGGGCCCGGTCTGCTGCCGCTGTCTTGCCGCTGCTGTCTTGCCGCTGCTGTCTTGCCGCTGCTGTCTTGCCGCCGCTGTCTTGCCGCCGCTGTCTTGCCGCCGCTGTCTTGCCGCCGCTGTCTTGCCGCCGCTGTCTTGCCGCTTCTTCTCTTCTTCCCCGATGTTGACACAACGCTCTCTCCGGCTCGAATGCTGTGTGCGAGCTGCAGAGCCCTTTATATAGGCGGTGACCCCGCCCCCTTATGACGTCATGGTCCCAGCATGCGCAGGGACTCTGGCGTCATAAGGGGGCGTGGCCCCAGAGTTGATTTAATTTTATCTCATCTTCCTGATTTTCTCTTTTCTCCCAACCTTCTCCTAGCTAACACTATTATTTTTTTTGTTTTTTTGTTTAACCCCGCAGGTTGAGTGGAAAAACTGGCAGCTCTGGTTGGAGCTGCTGCACTAACCATGCAAGGTTAACCCCCCCCCCCCACACTTCTGAATGAATGACTAAAGGCCTCCTTGGATATGTGACGTGCATATCCCAGAAGGCCTAATGAGCACTATGCATGTCGTTTGTCTAGGTGAATGAGGTGCATTGAGGGGTGGGGCTGCACTTTTTCTTACAAAAAAAATACTGCCCGATTCTTCTAGAGGGGGGAAGGGGTGGAGAGGAGAGCAGTTGCTATATAGGGTGAAGGTCCATTTTAAGACGGAGAATTCTCAATAATAGTGACTGCTCTGGGCTTCAGCAAAATGGCAGCCCTGGGCAAGAAGAAACTGGAGCAATGCTGGAAGCAATTTATTGCACATACTAATTTTTTGTAGCATAATTATTAATGTAATGTGGAATGTATGGTCTGCTTAAATGAAGAACCCAGTTGTTACCGCCCCCTGTTCGTTTAGCGCATTGCCACTTCCCCAATTCCATTCTCTCTGTCTTTTTAGGCAGACTCAGCTATATCTGCCACCCAGTGACCCAGCATCATTGATTGCTAGGACACTTGTGGCTGTGCCACACTGTGTCATTGGCTGTCATGGTGTGAGCAGCCCATCATTGCACTGTGCAGCCCGGCTGTGTGGCCTGGCTATCTGTGTCCCAGCAGCCAGTGATCTTATACGACCTGGCCACCTGCATACTAGCAACCTATGAAGTTGTGCAGCCCGGCTGACTTCGTCCTAGCAATTAATGAAGCTAGATTGGCAGGTGGCATATCCAGGTTAGCCTATTGTGAACTCGTCCCCACATCTGTGGTCGATCCTCGTGGGCCCTGGTGTTTTCTATGCCAGCAGGGATGCTTCTTATCTCACTCACGCTACACAACTCAATAGTTTTGGCAGCAGCAACCATACATCATTGGTGCTGTGGGGATGCATACCCAGCCCCCCAGCCAATATCCAGAGCATTCTCAATGGGACATTCTAGGGATTGAAGACCCTCCTTCGTGTGAATCCTGATGTGCACTTTAATTAGTTAAAAATAGTTATATTACAAAAAACAGGTGGTTTCTAACCACCCCTTAAGAAGGAATTTATTACTCATACCTGTATTCCGAAACATGTTGGGACTTCTATGCACACACACTCCATTTGACCTACCATGAGATCAACTGTGTGTTTTGGCATATAGCTGTTATGTAACTATCCAGTCTGACTAATTTGTGTTTAGGTTTACATTAGAGCTGCACAATTAATCGTTAAAAGATCACAATCTCGATTCACCCCCTCTGACGATCTGTATTGCAGTTTTTCCTGATTCTTTCATGTAACAAGTATAGAGTTCTCTGCTCACGCTGGCAGTCTGCCAAGTTTTTAACAACATTGTAACTCTTCCACCTTAGATCAAAGGGATAAAACTTGTGTGAAGTGCAGGAAGTTTAACCACTTAGTCTAAACCTTTTTCTGACACTTGCTTCTTACAGTTAAAATCAGATTTTTTTTTTTGCTAGAAATTACTTGGAACCCCCAAACATATATATATATATATATATATATTAGCAGAGGCCCTAGGGAATAAAATGGCGATTGTTGCAATATTTTATGTCACACTGTATTTGCACAGTGGTCTTTCAAACGCAATTTTTTGGGAAAAATACACTTCAATGCATAAAAAAAAAAAAAAGAAACAGTAAAGTTAGCCCAATTATTTTGTTTAATGTGAAAGATGATGTTACGCCGTGAGACTCGTGAGAGAATTGTGATCTATCTTCTAAGCAAAAAAATCGCGATTCTCCTTTTAGCCAGAATCGTGCAGCTCTAGTTTACATATCCTATGTACCTACTTTACTACTGTTTTGTATTTAATACATTTTGTATATTTTTTATACGCTTGTTGCTCCCTTTTCTGGTTAACACCCTTTGCCCATAAAATCCCCCGGGGCACCCCCTTTTGCAATTTTCTCTTTTCTACTGGGATGTGGCAAAGGTTTCCAGCTTTATACCTATAGGTGGTTTTGTTTTATCTATACTTTTTCTGTGGTATAAAGAAAAACACTGAAAAGAGGGGGTTCTGCAATGCTGTGGTGTAAAGAGGAGACTGTAATGTGAAAAAGGCTGTGATATAAAGGGTGGGGAGGGGCTGTGAGATTGAAGATCTGAGTCATAGCACAAATATGACTCTGTCCCCTGCTGGAAATTTTTTTACTGACAGGACCTCTGAATTTTAATTCCATACCTGTGCTGCATAAAACAGCAATGGTGTCTATGGGATCTGCTTATTAGAGCAGTTATATGTGATTAGAGCTTCCAACGGACCCTGGACGCAGCTGATGTGCTTCTAGGGTTGACATTTCTGTGGAGTTAACATATAACTGCTGCCAGCAGTTATATGGCCAGTTTGTGGCAATAGCACAGAGTGTTGCTGTTCTGCGAGCTGGTTCACACCAAATACAGTCCAGCGCGTTTTTTTTTTCTCATCGTACATCATGGGACACAGAGCCATAGTTACTATGTGGAGTTATAGGCCACCTTCAGGTGATGGACACTGGCCTGCCCTAAATTAAAATGTGCACTCCCTATATAACCCCTCCCACTGGTGGGAGTACCTCAGTTTTTTCGCCAGTGTCTAAGGTGTTGGTCCTGTATTTTAGTAAATGTTATCATGCCTATGTGTCACCACTGGGGGCTGTATAGAGCATTTACCGTCTCATGCTTCTCAGAAAGCCCACGTTGTGTCCAAGAAACAGCAGCTTTCCTTCTCCGGCCAGCAGAAAACCTCCGGTAAGTCTGTGGGGGGGGGTCCTCACCACCAGATGCACCCATGCTGTTTTTCTTCCCCTCTTCTCGGGGAAGGGGTGCAATGAAAAAAAAAAAAAAAAGCAGCGCGAACGGCACGCCGCTCGGCGGCTTCCAGGCCCCCCTTCGCCATTTTTTCCACCTCTGCTGATCCCACAGGATTGGCACCTGCGCTTGTGTGGAAAAAAAGCTCTTTTTTAAGAAAAAGGGAGGGGAGGCCATGGGGGGGGAGGCTTAGCATGGCGTTGGCGTCCTCCAATGCCCAGCGCGGGAAGGAGTCCTTTAATAGAGCATTACCATTGTTGCTGTGGAGGGACACAAGAGCAAAGGTGGCATATAAAAGGTTTGATGACACAGGCATTCCTTTGACACATTTACTGCTGCATCAGGCTGGGCATTAATAGCAGCAGCAGACCTGAACTATTGCTCAAGCAAGTGTGTATGCATTCCTTCTGGTAGTACCTCTGCTTTGTGCATTGGGCTATGGTCAGAAGGGGGGGGGGGGATAAAAACACCTCAAAAGGGGCTCTTGTAAGACTTCTACAGTCAAACAGAAGCCTAGAACCATTGAAAAAAAGATGGCATCCTACCCTGAGAGTAATATGGTGATTGGAGTGAGCCATCAGGAGGGGCAAGTGTTGCAGCTGGGCGCACTGCAGCCCCTGCATATATTACTAAGGAGGTTTTTTTCTTCAACCATTTTAAGTTTGGAGCAAAAAAATTGATGCTTTAATCGTTTTCCAGAGTGGGACTTAAGCGTAGCAGGTCCCCGTCCATTGCTCAGGACCCTCATGCTGAGGAACAAGGGGCGAGAGGACGATTGGTACAGTCTCTCAATGAATTGGTCTGCTCCACATTTTTACTGCCAATAAGCGCAGTCAATCGATGAGCCCACTTCTGGTTTGGTTTCACTAAAGCCTCCCCAATCTGTTAATACTTTTCCTATACATTCATGGCTAAAAAAGCTTGTGTACTCTGAGTGGGAGCACCCAGATAAACAGTTTTTTTTCCTCCAAAAAAGTGTAATACTTTTTCTTAAGGAGGAAGAGTTCTATAAGAAATGGGGATTTCCAGCAGTTGACGCTGCTATATCCTCTGTAAACAAAAACCTGACTTGTCCAGTAGACAATGCTCATATGCTAAAGGACCCAACAGATAAGAAGTTGGAATTCCTTTTTAAAAAAAAAAAAAAAAAGCAATTTTTTCGCTTGCAGGTTCAACCTGCGCTGGCAGCGTTCAGAGTATCTCAGTCCTTAAAGGACCAGTTTATGGAAGTACTCAAGATTATTCCTGATCAGCAGGCCCAAGATTTGGCCAGGATATCAGATGCATTGTGTTTTACAGTAGACGCTATGAAAGATTCTATTCTCCAGGCCTCACGGATCATGCTAGGGCTGGTACTTATATGTAGAATCCTATGGTTGAAAAGTTGGTTAGCCAAAGCGCCATGCAAAAGCTCTTGGCCAGCTTCCCATTTTATGGTGAACAGTTATTTGGAGATGATCTGGATAGGTATATCCAAAGAATTTCTAATGAGAAAAGTTCCCTTTTACCCGTTAATAAGAAGTTGAGCATTTTTTCTTTAAAACGTGCTTCTTCTCCGGTGCCAGGGGCATCAGCCTCCAGGCAGTCATGATGGCCTCCACTGTCCAGTTCAAGAGGTAAACCTCAGGGTCAGTCCCAGGGCTAAAAGGGGACCTGGGGGAGGAAACCCACAAAACAAGATACTAAAACCTCTTTATGAAGGGGCACTCCCGCTTGCTCGAGTGGGAGGAAGGCCTCTAAGGTTTTCAAAGGTCTGGCAGGAACAATGTCAAGACAGATGGGTGGCTTCCTCAATTTTCTCTAGGTTGCAAACTAGGGTTCCAAGGGTTCCTGTCTCCTCGTGTTTCAGTTCAGACATTCCCAGGGATCCAGTGAAAAAAGAAGTCTCTAGCTAGTCTTTCTAGCTTTGGATCATCTCTTGGCTCAAAGAGTGATATTGGTGGTCCCCTTGGAAGAGCAAGGATTAGCGTTTTTATTCAAACCTTTTCACGGTTCCAAAACCAAAAGGGATGTCAGACCCATTTTAGATCTCAATAATCTAAGCTGTTTTTTGAATAACCAGTCTTTTCGCATGGAGTCAATGAGATCAATGATCTCCATCCTACAAGGGGGAGAACTTCTGGCGTCAATCGACATCAAGGATGCTTTTCTCCATGTGCCGATTTCCCCCCCTCACCAGAAATTTCTACGCTTCTAGGTAGAAATTCTTCTATTTCAGTTTGTAGCTCTACCTTCGGTCTAGCTACTGCACCTCGAGTGTTCACAAAGGTCCTGGCTCCTCCTTTAGCCAGGTTAAGGGCTAAAGGTATAACGATACTAGCCTACTTAGACAATCAATTCTTGATAGCTGAATCGGTAGCCTGCTTAAAACCAAGGTTTGGTCACTGCAGTCAGCTACCTGTAATACCTAGGTTGGATTCCCAACCTAGAAAAATCCTCCTTAAAACCATCAAGGAGATTGCAGTACTTGGGGCTGATCATAGAATACAGCTCGGAGGAGGGTGTTTTTTCCCCAGGAAAAGGATCCGTTCCATAAGGCAACTGATTCAGTTGATCAAAACAAAGAATCCTTCTATTTGACTTTGCGTGAAATTGTTAGGAAAGATGGTGGCTTCTTTTGAGGCCGTTCCTTATGCGTGGTTTCATTTAATGACTGTTGCAAAACAGTTTCCTGTCAACTTGGAACAAGAAGGTCCAAGCTCTGGACTTCCAATGCGTTTATCCCCCGAAGTGCGTAAGGGCCTCAATTGGTGGTTGATATCCAAAAATCTTCAAAAGGGAAAATTCTTTCTACCAGTTACCTGGAAAGTGGTAACAACAGATGCCAGCCTTCTGGAGTGGGGAGCAGCCCTGGAAGAAGCGTCTGTCCAAGGAAAATGGTCCAAATCAGAGATGACCTTGCCCATTAATATTCTAGAGATTCAGGCAGTATGCCTGGCCCTGGAGGCCTGGACGCTCAGACTATGGATATGTCTTGTCTGGTTCCAATCCGATAACGCCACAGCTGTGGCCTATTTCAGTCACTAGGGGGCACGAAATTTCGTGCAGCCCAGAGAGGTGAATCATATTCTATCTTGGGAGAACAACATTCCTTGCCTATCAGCAGTTTTCATTCCAGGGATAGAGAATTGGCAGGCGGACTACTTGAGTTGCCAACAATTGTTCCCAGGAGAATGCTCCCTTCACCTTGACATTTTCTGTCAATATGCCAAAAATAGGGAGTTCTGGATGTGAATCTGTTTGCGTCCAGGTTCAACAATAAGATCGACAACTTTGTGTCAAGGACAAGGGATCCGATGGCATATGGAACAGATGCCTTGGTTTTTTCCGTGGGATCCGTTTTTCACTGATCTATGCATTCCCTCCTGTTCTGCTGCTTCCACGCCTTCTCGCAGGATCAAACAAGAAGGGAAAGGAGGTGATTCTTGTGGCCCAGGAGATCTTGGTTTGCCGAGATCGTAAAAATGGCGGTAGGGGACCCTTGGACCCTACCGCTATGGCCAGACCTTCTCTCGCAAGGGCCAGTATTCCAGCCTACCTTACAAACGCTAAATTTAGCGAAAAAAGGATAGAAACTGCGCTAGGGTAAGTAAAAAGCAGCTAAACACATATACCTAATCCCAAAGAATACCAGTGGAATGACATGTGAAAGATTACTAGAGCAGCAATTCTCCTGCACAACATAAATACAGTAATCGAAAATAAAAAAACATAGAATCGCGCTAAACGTGAAAATATTTGCATAAAGTGAGTGTACTCTCATACACCAACCCAATATTTAAATTGTCATATGTCCACGTATGTGCAATCATATAAATTGTGGAAGAAAAATCCTAAATGTCAAATGACATGACACCTGAAAAAGATATATAGATTGCCCAATAGTAGTTGTAAAACAAAAACAATTGGCCAAATAGAAAAATGTGATGTAATTGTGTCCAAAAACCTAAACAACAGTATCACCTGTGAACTATAAAAATGAATAAATTGTAATGTCCATCCATAAATAGTGGAATCTTCTGAGTTATGTGAAGAACTTGTGCACAGTCCACCACCATTCACTAGAGGGTTACTGCTTACCGGAAGCCCGTGATCCCCCGCTACAGAGGATCAAGGGAAGCCTGTAAAGAGGAATGCCCTCCAGGGCATATCGGATACAGCCAATAGCCTCGATACGTTAGTGGTGATAATGTGGTCTCCAGAGACACCAAACGGAACTCATAACACCTCAAATCTCCTCATAGGTGGATATGCATGGCCGGCTGTAATCGAGGCATCACACCAAATGGTTCATTGTGCCAAACAATTTTGACATCCTACAGAACTTCTGACTGTCACAAACTTCTTTATGATCATCAATGTGTTTCAACTGGAGCCCGGCAAAAGTTCGGTTGACTTGATTTCTAAACCCTAATGCTAGATTATTTTTCCACCTTCATTGCTTGCTACCAAAGCCCGCAGCAGCAGCAGACCGGGATCTCATGTGCATTTGTAAGGATAAAGCAATAACAACTTCACCCAACACACCCTTCACACTCAACTGCCGGGGGTCTGCTGCTGCGAGCTTTGGTAGCAAGCGATGAAGGTGGAAAAATAATCCAGCATTTGGGTTTAGAAATCAAGTCAACCGGACTTTTGCCAGCCTCCCGGGCTCCAGTTGGCACACATTGATGATCATAAAGAAGTTTGTGACAGTCAGAAGTTCTTGGGCAGTGCATCACCAAGCCTCCATGGCTCAGATCTGCAAGGCAGCAACTTGGTCTTCAGTCCATACATTTACCAGATTCTACCAAGTAGATGTAAAAGATCATGAGGATATTGCCTTTAGGCGCAGTGTACCACAGGCTGCAGTATGAGTCCTCTGGTCTCTTGGTGCCCTACTTTGTTGTGTCTCCCTCCCTTCAGTTAGCATTACTATGGGACATCCTACATAGTAACTACTATGGCTCTGTGTCCCGTGATGTACGATAAGAAAATTTATATAACCGCTTACCTGTAAAATCCTTTTCTTTGAAGTACATCACGGGACACAGAGGTCCCTCCCTTCTTTGGTATACACGTGTATTGCTTTGCTACAAAACTGAGGTACTCCCACCAGTGGGAGGGGTTATATAGGGAGTGCAGTTTTTAATTTAGGGCGTGCCAGTGTTCATCACCAGAAGGTGGCCTATAACCCCACATAGTAACTACTATGGCTCTGTGTCCCGTGATGTACTTCAAAGAAAAGGATTTTACAGGTAAGCTGTTATAAAAATCCTATTTTTTTTTAACCACTTAAATACAGGGCACTTAAACACCTTCCCACCCAGAACAATTTTCAGCTTTCAGTACTCTCACACTTTGAATGACAATTACTCTGTCATGCTACACTGTATCCAAACAACATTTTTATAATTTTTTTCTCACAATTAGAGCTTTCTTTTGGTGGTATTTAATCACCGCTGGGTTTTTTCTTTTTTGCGATATGAAAAAAAAAAGAGCGAAAATTTTGAAAAAAAAAACACTTTTTTTTTAGCTTCTATTGTAAAATTTTGCAAATAAGTCCTTTTTCTTCATAAATTTGGGCCAAAATTTATACTGCTACATATCTTTGGTAAAATAACCCAAATTAGTGGATATTATTTAGTCTGTGTGAAAGTTATAGAGTCTACAAGTTAGGGTGCAAATCACTGAAAATCACATCTGATCACACCTGATGTACTGAAGGCCTATCTCATTCCTTGAGACACTAACAATCAAGGAAAGTACAAATACCCCCCAAATTACCCCTTTTTGGAAAGTAGACATTCCAAGGTAATTAGTAAGAGGCATGGTGAGTTTTTTGAAGTTGTAATTTTTTTTCACAATTCTTGGGAAAATGAAGACTTTTTTTTTTTTTTTTTTACACAAACTTATTGTATTGACAGGTTATTTCTTGAACACCGCATGCATATACTTGCAACTACACCCAAAAATACATTCTGCTACTCCTGAGTATGGCGATACCACATGTGTGAGACTTTTACACAGCCTGGCTACATACAGAGGCCCAACATGCCCAACATGCAGGGAGCACCTCCAAACATTCTAGGAGCAAAATTACACATATAATTTCATGACGACCTGCCTTTTGATGGCCCTACAGCACCAGGACAATGGAAATGCCCACAAAATGACCCCATTTTGGAAAGCTAACACCCCAACGTATAATCTGAGGCATAATGAGTCTTTTGAACTGGTCATTTTTTTCCAGAAGTTTTTGGAAAACGTGGGAAAAAAATTAAAACGCATTTTTTTTTTTACACAAAGTTGTCCATTTATAAGATATTTCCAACACATAGCATGTACATAGCAAAAATGACACCCCAAAATGCATTTTGCTGCTACTCCTGAGTTTAACGATAGCACATGTGTGGCACTTTTACACAGCCTGGCCACATAC
Source organism: Lithobates clamitans (assembly GCA_037952925.1). NCBI lineage: Eukaryota > Metazoa > Chordata > Amphibia > Anura > Ranidae > Lithobates > Lithobates clamitans. The sequence goes on along the minus strand of JBBGZY010000023.1, from coordinate 4,592,797 downwards.
AGAGGCGCAACATCCAAATAGCACCTCCAGTCGTAGGAGCATAAATTACACATATAATTTCATGATTACCGATCGTATTTTTGAAGGCCCTTCATATTTCTAATACATAACATGTACATACCAAATAACAAAAGATTACCTGTGGTTTTAGTAGTGTAGTGGTCCACAGAGGAGAGCATCGGTCCAGGCAGCAGGCAGGGATGTGGTCAGCGACAGGAAAAGCAATCGTCCAGGCAGCAATACTGTCTATAGTTAGTTCAGGCAGAGATACTGTCAGCACAGCCAAAGCATTGGTCCAGGTAGTAGGCAGAGATGTCCAGGCAAAAAAACTGTCTATAGTCAGTAGAGGCAGCAGGCCGAGATATGGTCAACACAGACAAAGTATTGGTCCAGGCAGCAGAAATAAACAGTCCATAAAGTCCTGGGTGATTACAGGCAGCGATATGGTCAGCACAGCCAAAGTATTGGTCCAGGCAGCAGGAAGGACCATCAAGCTTAGGGCCAGGGGGACAGGGGTAGAGGCTTCCTCCCACCCAAATCTCTTTGAAGCCTCCGGGCAACCAGACCCTGTTCTGGGAACACAGAAAAACAAAAACTGATTTTCTCTACTCAGAACGCTATTCTGAAGCCCCTCACATGTGAGACCCCTGTGTACTGCAGTAGAAGGGCAAAAGATCAGTCCAAGTGGCAGGCAAAAACATGGTCGATTTAACAGGCCGAGGTCGGTGCACGTGGAAGTCAGAAACGTGGTTAAAACGGCAGGCAAAGGCATCGTCGGTAAACAGGCTGAGGTTGTTGCACGTGGAAGTCAGAAACGTGGTTAAAACAGCAGGCAAAGGGGCGTGGCCTGGAGCGGCATGCAGTAGGACGCACATAGACAGAGCTCCGCCGGCCATTATCCGTTTTTAACATCCTGAGACCACCAAACAGCTTACTTTTGCCCTCAACACATCACCGCCGAACCGGCAGCCTACAGGGGACATGTCACCCACCAAAAAGACATCCGCAGCGGCTGCAAAACTTGAACAATACCGCCGACAAGGCACGGACCCCTCCAGCCAAGATGGCGCCGCCGCGCCAGAAGAAGGATCTCCTGCTGAGACTGACACAGCGAGGGTGCTGGAGGCGATTTCATCATGCCAGGAAGCTGTAACAACATGCCAGACATCCCTCACAGCCCGGATAGAAGAGGTCAAGGTGGACATCTCACTGGTAAAGCAGGACTTTCAAAAATTAAAAGGAAGGGTCACTGAGACAGAGAACAGGCTGAGCAATGTGGAGGATTCCCTCCCCCCCTTGCAGAATATTGCATCCGAGCTGCAGCACCAGGTGAATCAATTGATCCTGAAGCAGGATGACATCGAGAATCGCCTCAGGTGATGCAACCTTAGATTTGTGGGTCTCCCCGAGGGATCGGAGGGGAAAGACCCCCCCACGTTCCTTGAAAATCTACTCTGCGACACATACGGCAGAGAATCCTTTTCCCCAACATTTGTGGTGGAGCGTGCGCACCGCATGTCGGGCAGGCCGCCACCACCCGGAGCCCCTCCACGCACGTTTATTGCGAAGTTCCTGAACTACAGGGATAGGGATGCCATACTTCGCCTCAGCAGAATGAAAGGAAATATCCCTCTGGGAAACAAAATGATTGCGATCTACCCGGACTTCTCCGCGGAGGTGCAGCGGAAAAGGCGCACATTTATGGAGGTCAAGCGGCGCCTCTGCATCAAAAACATCAAGTATGCCATGCTTTTCCCGGCCCGCCTCCGTGTAGAGGGAGAGGACAGAGCACACTTTTTCGAGGATCCAGAGGCCGCCATCGCCTGGCTGGATCAGAGGGAAAATCATGGATAAGTCCTATCGTCACTCACATTCCTCTATACGCCCCTGTGACCCCTACAGACCCTCCATCCTCATTCACTCAGCCCCTTTCCACAGATTGAACCCCAACTTGAAAATTCATTCAAAACACGAGATGAACTGCCCGCCTCCACACCTCCCTTTTACTCTCCTCACTATTCTCTAGCGACGGACAACTCCTCATCAACTCTGCAGGGACCGGAATATCCCTAAACGATACTGTCCACGACTGGCCTGCAACGAACGTCGCAGACACACATCCCTCCACGAACATCCTGATGATAATACACCGCGGGAACTCTCATCACATATCACCCGAGGCGGCTGCCCGGCGAGTGTCCCGCTGCATCACATCACCAAGACACTCCTCAGCTACTTTCCCATACCCACCTTAACAGCGTCCACACAGGCAACCGGCGGAGTTTAGCAATGTCTACAAGACACTCATCACGAGTGGCGAGCAAAGTCCTAAAATGCGCAACGACATACAGCGTATTTTCGCCCTACGCAACACAGTTTACCACCTGAAATGGAGCACACTATTTTTTGCAACGCTGTGCAAGCGATTCGGGCCTCCCGAACCTGTTGGTACCCCCAGCATGGCAATTGCCACCCTTCCATGTTTAAGCTCTAACCATTTCTCCACAGGTGGGACAATGTTTATGCCCAGTTGGCAGTTCGGGATTGAAGCTCGCACCAGGTTTGGTAGGTGCAGAGCGGGGAGGGGGGAAGGGATTATTAGATTTTCGAATGTTCTACCACTATACCCAATGCCTAAATTACTCAGTTGCTATTACACTAACCTCATGGTGTTCTTACTAACGGTCATGTTTCTTGATACATGTATTAGGTTGTTCAGGAGGGGGGGGAGAGACCTGAGTCCTGGGGTTCGATACCACTCACACGCATCCAAATGGCTAGCTTAAAATTTACCACCTGGAATATCCGTGGGCTCAGGGAGCCCTTTAAAACGGTCGGCGGTGTTTTCAATCCTTAAAAAACAGAGAGCTGACGTGGTGGCTTTGGTGGAAACACACGCCGAAGGTCTCGCACATAGAGTGCTTAAGAGACCGTGGATTGGATGGGCGTACCATTCAACTCACACCACACTATCTAGGGGAGTTTCAATCTTAATCGCTAAAGGCACTCACTTCGAGCTCCAGGACTCAGTAGTCGACCCACTGGGCAGGTATGTCTTGTTAAAAGCAAAGATACACGGAGATGTGTTTCTCATTATGGCGTTTTATGTGCCGCCACCGTTCAGCGCAGGTGTCCTGGCTGCTGGGTTTGACTTTATGGCCCTGCACCCCGGCACTCCTGCTGTGTGGCTCGGTGACTTTAATAATGTACTTGACCCAGCCATGGACAGACTTAACACGTCCACTATAGAACCAGTAACGTCACACCCCACAAGATTCGCCAGACTTTTATCTGACTTTAACCTAGTGGATACATGGAGGTTCAGGAACCCTGCTGACAAGCGGTTTTCCTGTTTTTCCACATCCCACCGAGCCATGTCCCGAATAGACCTCATATTGGTGTCTAGAGTGCTCCTCCCTAGACTGTCGGACGCGGGCTTCTCCCCTAGGTCCCTATCAGATCATTGCCCCTACTGGGCCATACTTACCGTTCCCCAAAGTCGCCCTCCAATGTCGTGGAGGTTAAACCCTTTCTGGCTGACATTACTGCCCGAGGAGGATGACCTCTCAACGGAATGGGAAAACTATTTTTCTATTAATGAGGGATCTGCCCCGGTTCAGGTAGTGTGGGAGGCCTTCAAGAAACACGCACGCATGATACTAACCAACAGAATTAACAACCTTAAAAGAGCGTCAGAATCGGTCATAATCAGGGCGGAGGAGAGTCTCCGAGATGCTGAAAAGACATTTCTCGAGGCTCCCACCGCGGACAGAGCTGACAACCTTAAACTTTATTCAAGAGTACTGACACAGCTACACTACGAAAAGTCCAAAAGAAAACTTTTTTTCCATAGACAAAGGTCGTTCGAGCACGGAGAACGGGCAGGAAAACTCCTCGCATATTTGATACATAGCGAGGACAGACCCCCCGTGGTAATCTCACTGCGTTCATCCAGTGGAGCTATAGAAACAGAACCACATAAAGTTACAGAAATCTTTAGAGAGTTCTTCCATAAGCTATACACAGCAACAGCCCCACAGGACACCATCCCAATGGAACTATTCCTGGGAGAGCTGGCACTTCCCCGGCTCTCTGCGGAACAAGTTGAGGAATTAGAAGCCCCACTGACAACAGACGAGATATCGGTAGCCCTGGCAGAGCTCCCGACCTCGAAGTCCCCAGGCTCGGACGGCTTACCAGTGGAGTTCTACTCCACGTACCCAGACATACTGATCCCTAGACTACTACAGCTATATGAGGCCATATTTAAAGACTCTAAACTACCAGCATCCATGAGAGAGGCCACCATAGTATTGATCCCCAAACCTGGGAAGGATCCACTTATTCCAGAGTCCTACCGCCCCATATCTCTATTACAGGTAGATATTAAAATACTCGCAAAAATTTTAGCCATCCGACTCAATAAGGTAATCCTCTCCTTAATACATAGCGATCAAGCGGGGTTTATTTTTTTTTGTTTAATATATTTTTATTAAAGTGAAGTATAACAAAGATATACATATATCTCATAATGAATACATTCTTGAAAATACAGCAACAAGAGTTTCAGCACTCACAGATTTCAGTGGGTAGTTATAAGCTAACCCTCCAATAATTGGTTCAGAAGCTTAACAAAGTGTTAGTATAGCATAGGGTTAATACTTTGTGAGCACTTGAAACAAACCAAAATGAATATAAAAAGGAAAAAACCCTTATTTTGGTATATAGAACTGAGAGATAAATAAAAGTAGAAGAAATAAAATTAAGAGAAATTATATAAAAGAGGAGAGAGTAGGAGAATAAGAAAGGTAAGAAAACAGAGGGTAGGAGGGGGGGTATGGGGGGGGGGGGGGGGGGTTGTTGCTGGCATGCATGTCTACACATCAAATGGGAATGATATGTTAAGGTGTAGTTGGCTAAGCTTAGACTAGAGGTTTAAGAGGTTTGCGTTATAAGTTCCTTATAAGCAGATGTGGATTGAAATTGTTTCCAAGAATCCCAGGTTTGAGAATGTTTCTTAGAGGTACCTCTGATGTCGTGGGTGATGCTCTCCATAAGATGTACCTTATCGACCATTTGTAACCAATCTCTTATAGAAGGGATTGTTGGTTGACCCCATAAAGTAGGAATTAAAGCTTTGGCCGTGTTTAGTAAATGAGGAATAATTGAACGTTTATATATTCTTATGGGAGTTTTGGTGGAATGAAAAAGGATAGTCCACGGGTCGTTGGGTATATTGACATCCGAGATCTGTAATATTAGATTGCGGATATTATCCCAATAAGGTCGGATGAGTGGGCAAGACCACCAGATGTGTGCGTGAGTGGCTTTGTTCCCACAGTTCCTCCAGCATAATGGGGAACCGGCTGGGAACATTTGTTGTAATCTGACTGGGGTATAGTGCCATCTAGTAAGCAATTTATAATTGACCTCTGACATTTTTGAGGCCAATGAGGAAGTGTGGGCTAATTGGAGGATCTTTTCCTTTTGATTATCTGTAAGGGAAGAATCTAAGTCATGCTCCCATTTAGCCAAGAATGGTGGAAAGTTGGGGTTTTGAAGTGTAATCAGAGCTTTGTAAAATAGAGAAATTCCATGTAAAGGGGGATCTTTTGGGTAGAATATTTCTTCTATGGTATTTAATTCACTCAGACCTCTAAGCGGGTTGGGAAGGGATCCTAAGAAATGTTGTAATTGGTGATATCTCCATTTATCTAGAAATGTGGTGGGTTTAGGAGCAAGTATCACGTGTAATGGTTTGAGTATGTTGTCACGGAGGACATGATGTAATAGAAGAGGTTCTTCCGTTCCCCATGATTTAAAGCCTGGATCTAATAAACCCGGTAAGAAATATTTATGATTGAGGAGAGGTAATAGAGGAGAATCATACTTCCATGAGAATTTTTTGTGTAGGGCGTCCCAAATATCTAAGGAGGATATAGTGAGAGTTGAGGTAGATCGAGCTAGGTTCCTACAAGGACGGGGTATCCAGGGGGCTACCGAGAGATCCACTCCACTTAAAAAGTATTCAATTTGTACCCATAATTTCGATTTAAGAGCGTATTTCCAATCAGCCAGTCTGGACAAGATAACTGCTTGATAGTATGCCTTAAAATTAGGAAGTGCCAGACCGCCTGAGCATTTGGAACGGAATAGTAGCTCTCTCGATATCCTGGAGTGCCCGCCCTTCCAGATAAATCTGGAAATCAGAGATTGTAATATAGTGAAGAACCCCACTGGTACTCCCATTGGAAGCATTTGAAAGAGAAAAAGGATGCGGGGTAGTATGTTCATTTTGATTATGTTCACTTTCCCCAACCATGTGTGTGATAAGTTGGACCATTTTCGTAGATCCTCCCTGATCCTATTTAGCAAGGGAATATAATTATGTCGAAATAAAGAATGGAGATTGGGAGTCAGATGTATACCTAGGTATTTCATGCTTTTTAATACCCATTTAAAGGGAAACAGGGGCTTAAGGGAGAGAACTTCGGGCTTGGAGATATTGATGTTTAAAATTTCAGATTTGGATAAATTTATTTTGAAGTTAGAGATGGATTGAAAGGTAGAGAATTCAGACATTAAGTTGGGAATTGAGATGCGTGGTTGCTGGATAAAAAATAGTACGTCATCCGCATATGCCGCGTATTTATGGGATCTTTTGCCTATTTGTATGCCTTTGATATTAACATTATGCCTAATTGTAGCTAGGAAGGGTTCTAAGGTGATAGCAAAGAGGAGAGGGGAGAGAGGGCAACCTTGTCTGGTTCCATTATGTAAGGCAAAGGGATCACTCAACGTCCCATTAATTCTAATTTGTGCTGAGGGGTTAGAATAAAGGGATGAGATTCGGTGAAACATCCTAGGTCCCAGCCCAAAGTGGCGTAAGGTCATCTTAAGATATTCCCAGTCCACCCTATCGAAAGCTTTTTCAGCATCAGTGGAGAGGAGTAGGGTGGGCTGGGCGCATCTCCTAACGTATTGGATTAGGGATATTGCACGAAGTGAATTGTCTTTTGCTTCTCTATTGGGTATGAATCCTGATTGGTCTGCTGATATCCAGCTAGGCAAAAGAGGGAGCAACCGGTTTGCGATTACTTTAGCAAAAAGTTTGATGTCAACGTTAATTAGTGATATTGGCCTAAAACTGTTACATAGGGTGGGGTCCTTATCGGGTTTAGGGATGACAGTGATATGAGTTGATAGAGATTCTGGGCGTAGACCTGAAGAGTGAGAGATAGAGTTTGCATAAGCGGTGAGACGAGGGAGCAGAATGTCGCTGAATGTTTTATAGTATAAAATGGTGAACCCATCCGGTCCAGGAGCTTTGCCGGATGGGGATGATTTCAATGCTATCAGGAACTCCTCTACCGAGAAATCCTCTTCCATTTCTTTGAGGGCAGATATGGGCAATTTGGGTAGGTTAGCTGCTCTCAAGTAGGAAAGCAGGCGGCTTCTTCTCTCTTTTTGTGGTAGAGAAGACAGGTCATTTTTAACATTATATAGGTCCTCGTAGTACTCTCTAAAGGCCTTAGCAATATCTGGGGTTGCATGGGCTAATTCCCCTGTTGGAAGTTTGATTTTGGGAATAAAGGACTGTGATTGTTTAGTCTTTAAGGACCTGGCTAGCAGCTTGCTTGGTTTGTTACCCCATTCATAAAATTTCTGTGATAGACGTTGGAATTTTCTTTTAGTATCTAAATTGAGAAGGGATTTTAGTTCTTCACGTTTGAGTGTGAGGGATTGAAGGTGCTCAATATGCATGGAGAGTTTGTGTTGTTTATCTAGAGCCGCTATCTGCTGTAGAACCTGATCAATCTGTTGACCATGCTCCCTTTTTTTTCCTAGCCCCGAGCTCAATCAGACGACCCCTAATAGTAGCCTTGTGGGCTTCCCACACAACAGAGGGAGAGGTGTCAGAGGGTTTATTTTCCTTAAAATATTGTGAGAGATGAGAGGCTAACATGGAAACTTCGGCTTCATCAGAGAGAAGGGAGTCATTGAGTTTCCAATTGTTAATGTGTCGTGGTAAGGAAGGCACGGTCAACGTCATTGATACAGGTGCGTGGTCTGATATAGATGCGGTGCCAATGTGAGCAGATTGCAGGAGGGGAAGATGAAAATGATCTAGGAATATATGATCTATTCTGGAATAGGATTGGTGTGTTGTGGAAAAGTGTGAATAATCCTTCTCCTTAGGGTGGAGAAGGCGCCAGACATCCATCAATTGAAGATCCAGGAGCTTTTTTTTTAACAAGTTTCAGTTGTTTGAAGGAAATATTAGAGCGGCCCTGGGATGTATCAATTGTTGGATCCAGTGGCATGTTAATGTCGCCCGCTAGGATAGTAAGGCCTTTGGCGAAGTTTGAAAGTTTAGTTAGTGTTTGTGAGAGGAAGGTTGACTGATTTTGATTAGGACAGTACACGTTTGCAAGAGTACATTGAGTGTTACCTATGAAGCCCTTTAAGAAAAGGAAGCGACCATGGTCATCTGCCAACATGTCAGATAGCCTAAAGGATACATTACTGCAGAATCCAATGGCCACTCCTTTAGCTTTATTAGTGTCTGATAAACTATAGTACCACTGTGGGAAGTGGGATGAGGTTAGCTTAACGGGTGTTGTGTGAGTTAAATGCGTCTCTTGGAGAAAAGCAAAAGAACATGTGGCTCTTTTAAGTTCACGGACTAATTGGTGTCTTTTAGCAGCAACATTAAGACCTCTAACATTATACGATATAACCTTTAATGTAGCCATTGTTAAAGCATAGTACGTACCTTCAGCCTATATTTCCATGCATACCAGCCTGAGGGGGGGGGGGGTAGAAAGGAAAAAAGGAGAGGATTTTTTTGGAAAGAAAGAGAGAGAAAAGAAAAACAAGAAGAACACATGTGAAAATCACATATATAAGTTAAACAACTTGTGGGAAACACATATTTATCACGCAGAAATCTGCAGTGTTCCCATTGGGGAGAGAGAGAACTAGAGGCCAACTCAATCCCTAAATGAGAACTGGATAGGGCAAATATAAGGCCAATCGTTCTCGCCAACCCCAGAAGGAAAGGGGGTGACAGGATTGCGCTGTAGTGGAGGGGGGTAAGCAGGGGAAGTGTGTCCCCACAGCGCGCGACCTATGAGAAAACGAATAACTTATAACTATAAGTAAATAATTAGTTCCATTTAGGAATGTAAATATTACCAATTTGTAACCAGGATCAGTTTGATCAGAACATAACCCCTAGGCAATAAAGTGCAAACTAATTCGGTACTTAAACTACGTACCCAAGGGTAGAAGGTAACAAAGCATGTTGGTCATTACCACTGTATGACAGTTTCGGCCTTATTTAGATAGGCACAAAAAAAAAAAAAAAAACTGCGGCCGAAACCTGACTTAGTATTGACAACCTGTATGTAAAAGATTATCCATAATAAGAAAATTAGTATGTGTAAAAAGTTACATATTTCAACCGTGCTTTTGTGCTGAGCCTGGAAGAGAGGTACGCCTTATCTTTGAGGGGGTCTTTCTCCAAGGTGGGTCCAGTAGGCTCAGAAATTTAGGGATTGGGCCTTGCCAGCCTGGGAGTTCCATGGATGGAAGATTAAGATCTTGCAGGAAGGTTGGAAGTTCCTCCGGAAATCTCAGCGTGTGTGACCGACCATTTTTTGTGGCAATTAGGCAGGCTGGGAATCCCCATCTGTAGGTGATCCCGTCTGAACGCAGGTGGTCAAGGAGTGGTTTCAGAGCTCTGCGACGGTCTAGGGTTTCCTTAGAAGGGTCCGGAAATATGGTGATGACTGCTCCGTCAAAGTCTACGTTAGGCAAGCCCCGCATCTTCATCATAATAGCATTTTTGTCTTCAAAATAATGCAAGCGACAAATAACGTCTCTGGGCTGATCTGACTTAGCATTACGGGGTCTTAGGGCACGGTGTACTCGGTCAAAACGTAGCGGTGCAGTGGCTGCATTGCCTAAGATGGTATTAAAGATGCCTCTTATAGATGGTTCTAGGTCATTATCACCTGTTGCTTCTGGCAGACCTCTGATACGAATGTTATTTCTACGGTTACGGTTCTCGAGGTCTTCGAGTTCATACAGGGAGGCTCGGTGGGCAAAGGCCAGCTGGGTAACAGTGTCCTGTAGTTCTTTAATAGCTAAATCATGTGTGTCTTGTCGCTGTTCCATTTCCTCAACTCTGGCCAGAATATGTGTCATGTCAGATCTGACAGCAGATATTTCCTTTTTTATGGATTTCTCCAGACTGTGAAACATTCCTGCAAGTTCTTTTTTGAGGCCGCTCATTAGCGTGTTCACTTCGGAACCCGCAGGGGATCCTGGATCATCCATGAGGTCTGAGCAGTATGAGGAGGCCGGGGAGCTGTCTCGCACAGATGCAGCGTGAGATGATGGAGAGACGCTGGTCCGTGAGGTTCGGACCTGTTCGTCTCTTGCGTTAGCTAAGTATTGATGAATAGAGCCAGTGGAGACTGAAACGGGCAGAGATCTTTTGCCTGAACGTTTACCCTTGGCAGACCTGGGTTTAGGTGTTTTGGCGGGCATTACTGGAACTATACGGTCGATCGCCGTGGGGGTCGCCCCCTACTCACATCTGTTTTAGAGACATGTTTCCATCATAGTATGCAAGCAGTGTTAGAAGTGCTTCAACAGTCACATGGAAAAGCGATGATAGCTGTACTGATGGAAGTTTATGGGAGCAGAAGCTATGTGTAAGATATAGCAGTAAGGAATTGGCTTAGGAGTACTTGGAGCACCAAGATGGCCACCAGCCTCCAGAGGTAGGCCGGAAGAAAGACTTTGTTTGCGGAAACAGAGTATGCGGTCTGTCACTGTATGAAGGGGTCAGTTGATGGGATGCTTGAGAGTTCAGCAGATATAATATTAGCTGGGTAGGCTAGCAGGGGAGATGGCTTGGAGTACCAAGATGGCCGCCGTCTTCCATAGATAGGCCGAAGCCGCGGACTTTCCTGAGATTCGCGGCCGGCTGAGTAAGCACCGTTCACTGTGGGCCTAAGACAGCGCCGCGGGGCACCAAAACAGAGGTCCTGGCAGAGTGGGAGCGTGCCGATTCAGGCCAGGGGGACTCTGCAGAGGGATGGGAAGGCAGATGCCTCTGTACTCACTGCACCTGTATGTAGAAGAGGCCGTTCCTGTAGGCCGCAAGATGGCGCCCGGCGCGGAGCAGTCCGAGGCAGGGGAGGAGATCACCAGGCAGCTCCTTTCAGACGTCCAAGGCTCCCCCGACCGCCAACGGCGGCGCGATCGGGCAACTAGGTATAGGCTCCTCTTGTCTGCTTGGCTGTAGGGGTGATGGGCGGCGTGTACGGAGCCCTCAGCAGGCCTCAAGATGGCGGCGGGCACACAGGGCTCAAGTCCAGCTGGAGGCCCGGGGTCGGATATAATGCAGCACTGGTGGCCAATTCCCCCTGCCAGCCACAGCGGGGGTAGGCTAAACGATTCTGAAGGTGGAAAGGTGCTCCACAGATTGAGGATGGGCTAGGATGGCGTTGGATGGGAGTATGTAGAGCGAAGCTCAGCTTCCACACGTCCTTCTCCTAGCTCGTCCAGACACGCCCCCCCCCCTCAAGCGGGGTTTATGCCAGGCAGAAACACATCCTTCAACCTTAGAAGACTGTTTATAAACCTGCAAGCTGCACATGACAATGTAGGGTCTAGAATAATCGTCGCCTTGGATACTGCCAAGGCGTTCGATTCTGTGGAATGGGTATACCTGTGGAGGTGCCTGGACGGATTCGGCTTTGGCCCAAAATTTATAAGATGGGTGCAACTCTTGTACCAGACACCATCAGCAAAGGTACTAGCGAACGGATGGCCCTCTAACCAATTCCTGTTAACTAGGGGCACGAGGCAGGGATGTCCTCTGTCGCCTCTGCTGTATGCATTGGCGGCAGAGCCCCTGGCCGTGGCCGTCCGGGCACACCCCAAAATTAAAGGGCTTAGCAGGGGAGATGTGACCGAAAAAATCAGCACTTACGCAGACGACACTCTGCTATACCTAGATGACTCTGAGAGCTCCTTGCCCCTTGCATTGGACCTTATAGAACGATTCGGCAGGTTCTCCGGCCTCAGGATCAACTGGGACAAATCCCAGATATTATCTCTTGACAGTTTCCCACAACCCAGGGACAGGGCCGAACTACCCCTGCAGAGAGTAGACACCATAAAATACTTGGGTATTAACACCACAAAAGACCCAGCGGATTACGAGGCACTCAACATAATGCCGCTGTTTGCAATGCTCAAGCACAAAACGCAGGTGTGGACCCGTCTCCCGCTGGGAGTAATGGGACGAATCAACCTGACCAAAATGGTCCTCCTGCCTAAAATTCTCTACATGATTTGGCACTCGCCAATATATCTAGTGCTTAGACATTTCAAACTGATGGAAGCCATCATAAAAACATTCATATGGGGCAATAACAGACATAAAATCGCCTGGCAGAAACTTAAAAACCCCATGGACTTGGCGGGAATGGCTGTACCAGACTTCAATGTTTATTACATCGCAGCACAGCTTTCCCAGCTATTTCATGTGGATAAGACAGATAGGGAAAGATTCCTATACTTATTATGTCCAAGGTGGTCCCAGACATCACAAGATCCACTAACTGTAATAACGGGGAAAGCCACAGGGGCAGATAGGAACACTAACCACAAAACGCTACTCTATCACTATACCAAAATATGGAACCTGTCCATGCACAAACTCCAACTACTGATAATTAATGAGTTCACTCCTCTATGGCATAACTCAAATCTCCCTGAATTTGAGTTGTTACCGGACAGTGAACAGTGGAGCTCCAGAGGGATCTTTTATCTATCCCACATTGTACACAACGACAGGCTTAAAACGTTTAATAAACTAAAAACTGAATACACACTCCCAAACCAAATGCTTTTCAGGTACATGCAACTACGTCACGCATTTTATGCACAGTTCCCCTCCGGGGAATGTCGCATGGTAAACAACCCATTAATGGAAGCATTGAAATGCCCCGACCCGAAAAAACTAATCTCCCAATTCTACTCAATGCTAACGATACCACAGGCTACTTCATCGGCCTACGCCCTGAAAACAAGGTGGGAAAGCGAAGTAGGCACACTGACAGACGACGAATGGAGCGATGCTCTAGACGCATGCAAACTAGTATCCCCCAGACTGTCAGACCGTTTGACTCAACTGTTCATGATCCACAAAGCATACCTTACACCATTAAAAATATCCAGGTACAGGGGAGATCGGTCCACGCTGTGCACAATCTGCAACCAAGCCACTGGAACCTTTTTTCATCTATTATGGCAGTGCCCCCAGATCCAAGCGTATTGGGTACAGGTGGTGAGATTCCTCCACGACACAATGGGTTCCCCTGTAACACTGCAGCCCAAGCTCTGCCTCCTAGGTATTCTAACAGACCCCGAAATAAACAAATTCCAAAAGGTCTTCGTACATGAAACACTTTTTTCTGCTCGAAAAGTCATCGCTAGAGCTTGGATGAGACCTAATCCCCCTGAACTCTCACACTGGCTGGCTGAAGTTAACAATACACTACCCTATAAAAAATTGATCTATATACACAGAGGTTGCCCTCTGAAATACGAGCAAATATGGGACAAATGGACACAGTCATCTGACACTTGTACTTAAGAACAAAATAGGTGACAGGGTAACCTGGGGACCAACCCCCCCTCTGACCACTCACGCAAAGAAACTACAACATAACCAAGCTAAACTAACACAACAAGACAAACTAGCTCTGCATATACACCATGGGTAAGACGGCAACAAAAGGAACAAAAAATCGAGACATGAGTAATAGCACTGAATACGACTATATTTATACATCCTGGGAAAAGTACTGTTATTCTTTATGGTTTTCACAGAGTACATCATACTCCTTTTTCCTTTTTATATTCTCATTTTCTGTTAACTCTCACTAAATCTGCATTCAATGTAACTGGCTTTGACGGAACACACCCATTTAACTATAACGTTAAAATATCTCACCTAAGCTCTGTGCAAGGCCCAACAACCGGGCATAATACTTTCATTAATGTACAATCTAAAGATATTACGACATATTTGTTTACAATGTACTTCTGTAATTTGTAATTTTCCTTTTTATGACAAAAATAAAAACTTTTCTGAATTAAAAAAAAAAAAAAAAAAAGCATATCTAAATAAACATGTTCTTACTTGCTTTAAAAAAAAAAAACAGCAGGCAAAGACATTGTCGGTGAACAGGCCAGGGTCAGTTAACATGGAAGGTAGAAACCTGGTGGCAGGCAAATGATGCACACAGGTAATTGAAATGGGGAAATGGCAGTCTGTTACTAATAAGGGGAACTAATATCTAATGGATGTGTGATAATTTTTGAAGCAATCACCGATACACAGACAAGGTTGGGAGGGACATTGGGGACAATAATAACTTGTATCTCTTCTAGCTCCTCCACTTGAGCATACACAACATCTTTTGGCGTCTTCTTCCAGATTCTGTGGGGGGAATGTTATAGGGAAAATGTTGCTCATGAAGTCGACTCTCACTATCAGAGCAAATGCTTCCTGGGGCGGGTCCTTGCTGGTAAATAAGGGCAGTGACAATGTTTTCAATATATTTGAGGTAGGTGATGGGTTGGTTTTCGGGTGATTTTTGATAGCAGACAAATGAATTGAACATGGCCATATGAAACAGATGAAAATGCAATGTTTTTATACCAATATTTGGACTTGTGGGTTGACAAATATGGTTGCAGCATCTGATCATTTAAATCCACCCCCCCATATACAGAGTATAGTCATGGACACATTCAGGCTTTACTACGGGGCCACGTCTTCTCTGAACCTCCACCAAGGTGTCCTTGTGAATGGTAGTCATCATGTGAACATCCTTTTTGTCCCGCCACTTCATGGCCAACACCTCCTCATTCCTCATGAATGCGGCTTCCCCCTTTTGTAGCCGTTTTGCTAGTAAATTCTGTGGGAAGCCCTTCCTATTTTTTCGGAAGGTACCGCAGGCCAGGGTTTTTTCACAATACAGGTGACGGAAAAGGGGCAAGCTGCTGTAGTAATTATCTACATATAAGTGGTAACCTTTTTTGAACAGGGGGTATGCAAGGTCCCACACAATTTTACCACTGGTTCCTATGTATGTGGGGCACTCACGGGGCTGGAGCTGGGAGTCCTTCCCCTCATAAATACAAAATGAGTACACGTATCCAGTGGCTTGGTCACATAATTTGCTCAATTTCACCCCGTACCTGGCTCTCTTACTTGGGATATACTGCTTGATATTCAGCCGGCCAGTAAAGTGGATAAGGGATTCGTCTACACAAATATTTTGGTCAGGGATAAAGACTTCAGAAAATCGTTTGGTAAAAGAATTTATTAGGGGGCAAAGCTTATATAATTTGTCGTGGTTGGGATGATCTTGGGGAGGGCACTGCGAATTGTCATTGAAATGTGGGAAACGCATAATCATATCGTACCGTGTCCTGGAAATAACAGAAGAATATAGGGGCATGGGGTGGGTGGACCAGTAGGCATGCAGTTTGTTTTTTCTTTGTAAGCCCCATATTAAAAGTAGGGCCCAAGAACAATTTGAATTCGTCTAGTGTGAGACGTCGCCAATGGAACATACGGGCGTAGGACGAACTGGGGTTGGCAGCAATAAATTGCTCTGCATAGAGATTTGTTTGGTCCACCATGTACAGCAACAAATCTTCCAGGAAAAACAAATAGAAATAGTCCAAATATGAAAAATTCTAAGTGTTGGGCTGCACACCTGGCTGTGTAGTGAAAGGGGGGATTGTAGCGGATCCTGAGTTGGCAGGCAACCATAAGGGGTTTGCCAGGGCATCGGGAAGGTAGGACTGGGCCTGGATTCTTTGGGCTGGATGTGCAATTCCAGTACTTGTACTGGGCTCCTCTTCCTGCGGTCTGGCGCTGCTGGTGGTAGGCAGGTTTTCTGATCTAGGTCCTGATCTCCTTACTCTTTTAGGAGGGGCGGTTTCCTCTGCTGACTTGGACTCCGATCCGCTACCCTCCACTGGCTCGTATTCTGAACCAGAATCGGATAATGAGAGCTCCCTGCTGCTCTCATCATCCGATATGGTAAAGATGTTATATGCCTCCTCAGCTGTGTAAACTCTTTGGGACATGATAATGGTACTTTTGGTGGGCCTGTGTGACGGAACTGGTGGTGCTACTGGCAGCTCACTGATGGTGGGCCTGTGTGATGGTACTGACAGGTTACTGATTGCCTGTGTGACGGTACTTATGGCGGGACTGTGCGACAGTAGTGATGGCGGGCCTGTGTGACAGATGGGCTATGACAGATGGGCTGTCAGATCCAGATGGTACCGATGGCGGTGCTGATGGCGGTACCGATGACGGGCTGACAGGTTCTGATGGGCTGTGACAGGTTCTGATGGGCTGTGACAAGTTCTCTTTATTGGTGGGGGGGGGGTGCGTGTTGTGCAGACAGTAGGTATGTATGTTGCGCCGGGAGATTTATGATCTACCATCTGATAGGTAAATTTAGTGAATTGCTCGTTAGGGGAGTTAGATTTGCCTCTGTTCCAGCTTGGCTGACATTGCGTGTGGTTCCACACTGAGCCGGTGGGTGTCGCTGTTACCATTGGCTGGTGTTGGAAGGTCAACGTGTCGAAGCGTATGGGTGCTCCTCTGTCCCGGAGACAACTCGGTGGAGGTGGTCCTCCGAGTTGCATTCTGGGAGAGGGTATTTATGGGACAGACGCCATGTTTTGGTGTTCATTCTACAGCCACTTGCTGGCCCTCCTGGCCGACAGGTATGCGTTAGATTGCTACCTCGTGGTCCTCCGTTCCGGAGGCCCGCTCTGCTGCGGCGCGTGGGTGGGCCCAGAAGCATGTCTGGGGCCTACTACAGCAGCCGAGGAATGGTCCTGCACTGTCTATCCAGAGTGAAGAAGCTGGACAACCGAGAAGATCCCAGGGGAGGACCCGTCATGGAAGGATCATGCAGAGTGCTGGTCTGGAGAGGGGCCTGGTGATTCGGTTGGAGGATGTATCCTAAAGTAGTTCTACAGCATAGCACTGCCAATTTGGCTTAGAGGTCCAAGTACTGAGTCTGACATTCACCGCAAAATTTAATACATCCTGTGGGAGAGGATCGTACGGGTTTATTTCAAGCAAGTCTGTGGCAGAGACTTTTGTTCGTGCTACGTACTGGCTGCTAGGCAAGTGAGAGAGGCCTATCCAGGCGAGCAAATATTGTGTCCCACAAGGGGATTGCATCCGATTACAATATTCAACTTTAAAGGACGTTCTCAAGAATCCTAAAGAAAGATATTTGAGCTTTCCTGCAGCTTCCCTCCTGCCTCTTTCCTGCTACTTCCTTCGTTACTTGGTTCAATAAAGCATTGAAAACGTACTCAAGTGTTGGTGCTTTTATCGTCCAGGGGTAAACTCAACGGAACCCTAGACCCGGTGCCGGTGAAACAGGGGTGTCGAGAGTGAAGGTAACAAGCCCGCTTAAACCAGCAGCTCCACCGAGAGTTAGTGCTACATGTAAAAATAAAGGTGTTTCACTCACTGATCAAATCTCTCCTTCTCTCTCCTCACACGATCGGTGTGTGAGGAGAGAGAAGGAGAGATCCCTGGAAACTGCCACAGTGTTTATACTTGTGACCGGCTGTGATTGGACACAGCCGATTACGTGGGTAAACAGCCATTTCATTGGCTGTTTATCCTGATCGGAGATGCGCTATGTCCGAGGGACACTCGCCTTCTCCGATCGGCGCAATGTGCCCCCCGGCGGCGCGCGAGCCCGATTTTGTTTTGAAATGTGACTGGCTGTTCTTGGACACAACCGATCACATGGTAAACAGCCAATTTCATTGGCTGTTTACCCTGATCGGGGATGCGCTGTGTCTGAGGGACAAGCGTCACCCCCAAGCGCCGTGGTGCGTGCCCCCGGAGGCGTGCAATAGCGGTTAATCCTGATCACGCCATATGTCGTCCGATCAGGATTATCAAACCACTTTGCCGCCGTCATTGTGTAATAGGGCGGGCGGCAAGTGGTTAAATAATCAGTTTGAGTTTTCGAACAAATACAAAAGTGAAAAGGAGCATAAAGACGTTCCAGTTCAGTCAACAAAAGTAGAACATGCTGCACTTTTTCTGTATGGCATGGAACGCATCAAAATGCGCATTCAGCAACACATCCGGAACATATAAATTGTGGTGTGAACTGGCCCTGAGCTCCGCAAACCATTCACAGCTAAACTTCCATGTGAATGCAGCTTTTTTTTTTTTTTTTTTTTTTTTTTTTTTTTACATCAGCATTCTGCCACCTTTTCTATAATTCACATATTCACAAAGATCTTTTGTGTAGATAGAGTGGCCCAAGCCAAGGCCTCCTTAGGTGGGAACCTCTTGCAAGTGGCTGTGTGATCAGCTGGACTGGTCAGTACCAGGCAGTTGCATATGGGGTGTCAGGTAATTTCCCCTCCCCTTATCTGGGAAATGCTTTTGAACATCTTATTGGTTTACTGTGTCCCCAGAAAAAATCTTGCAAGAAATTTTACATTTTTGGATTCTCTGAAAAATCTTTGGGGAACCCTGTGTTCCCTAAAGAAAATTTTTCAGAGAGCCCAAGTAAATTTTTTGTCTGTCAGGCTGCTTGTGTTAAAGCAACAGGCCTAAAGCAACTACTTTTTGACGGTTACCTACTTCTGAGGCTGGCTTGATGTGCAGGAGCATATAACCCACTAAAATGGCAGATCATGCATTCTGTTTTCATAATGTCCATACTCCTAGTGGCAGTGCATATACCTGTGGTTTATCGTATCCCCAAATGAAATTCTAAAGATAGTTTTTAAGGTGAATATTAAAATCCCTTTTTTAATGTTGGTCTGTATTCTCTTATTCTTGTATTCTCTGTTTTTTTTTCCCCATATCCCCCTCTTTCTTACTCCCTCTTCGCTACTTTCTTCACTTCCTCTGTCTTGCTGGGATGTCTGGGTTCAAGAGTTTTGCATTATCCTGTTCCCCCTTTCCCCCTCCCCCTAAATTTATAAGTTAGAGGTCTGGTAAATTTGTCAATTTTTAACTGTAGAGGTTTCAGTATGCCAGAGAAGCAGAACCAAATTTCTCTTATCGTCTTTCAGGACAACACATGAGAGAGTGGCTCCACCCACTAGGAAACAGGAAACACAAACTCCACCACATTTTAAAAGGAGGCTTCTCTCCACAGCTCATCAGTTTTTGTGTTTCTTCCGGCAAGGGAACACCTAGTAGGGGCCAGGGTCTCTTATGGTGCTGTCCTGAGAGGCCAGGCTGCCTACCCCACCATACCTAATTTTTTCCTCCAGAGAGTCCGATCCTCCCACACCACGCAACAGGGTTGCTGGTAAGTGGGCTCCTTTTTCCTTTTCTTTGCTCAAAGTGAGCTGGACCGGTCCTGGAGCCGCTCCTTAGGTGGCGGCAGCCGTTCGCGGGCCTTTTTTGAAACCACATGACGGCGTTACAGGCCGCCGCCATCTTGGTAGAGGCAGCGTAGAGACTCAGCCGGCCAGAAGTGAGGTATCCGGCAAGGGCGCGGCACTAGGAACGGGCACATCATTTCCGGTTGGAGATGGCGCAGGGGAAGAAGGGAGGAGCGGTCCTGGTGGCCTATATTCCTATAATCAGTGGCTTTTGCGAACGCCGGTTCCGGAGTCCAAAAACGCCGTTGCGCCGGACCGGAACCGGCGTTCGCAAAAGCCACTGATTGAAGCAGCACCACTATGGATTCTGTGGCAGCCGCATGTGGGACAGGCACAGGCACCAGCAAGGCCCAGGTAAGAGGGTATGGAGAAACTATCCTGGTTACTATGGTGCCCCTCTCACAAATGTTTTTTTTCCCCTTGGTGGCTGGGGCCTGTCTGGGCACAAGGGGTTAACTGCTGTTCTACTTGTGCACCTGTGGTGAGTCCATTAGGAGGAAGCTTTGGCTTAATTAGATGCTGGTGTTTTCTCTTTTTGTCATTTTTTTCTGGCAGGCTAAGAGCTCTGAACCAGCTATTAAAAAGAGATGTCCCTCATGTAAAACGAAGTTACTAGAGGGTTGGAAGAAGACTCTATGCCAAATTTGCATTGACGCCTTAGTCAAGGAAGAGGCTTCTTCTGCGTGCAGCGACATAATCGCATCAGTTAAGAAGGAGCTAGATGCTACTATACAGGCTTTTCGCTCCTCTCTTGTAACACCAGCATTAAGTCAGGTAACTACCTCAGACCCCTTTTAGGACTCGCACTTAACCCCAACGGTAGAGGCTGAGGCTGGCCCGACTACCCAGAGGGGACATTCCCCCTCACACTCTGTAGAAGAGGAGGAGGAAGAGGCAGATGCACCTTCAAGATACAAGCTGTCCTTGGAGCAAGTAGACAGTCTGTTGAAAGCAATATATGCAACATTGGGAATGGAGGAAGAAAAAAGAGAATTATCGCTGCACGATCGAATATATGAAGGGCTTAGTGAAGCAACAGGTCGCACTTTCCCTGTACATTCGGTAATCTCGGAGACCATTAAAAAAAAATGGGCTGACCCAGAGAGAAAACCTTTTTTCCCAAGAGCTCACAAGAGGCGTTTCCCATTTAATGATAATCCTGAGTCACTTTGGAATAAAGTTCCGAAGTTGGATGCAGCTTTTTCCCAAGTATCCAGGTCAACAGATCTGGCATTTGAGGACATGGGTACTTTGAAGAATCCTATGGATAAGAAGGCGGATCAACAGCTTAAAAAAGCCTGGCAGTCCATTATAGGGAATCTTAAGCCGGCTATGGCTATGACTTGTGTCTTCAGAAATATGGAGTTTTGGCTGAATCAGTTAAAAGCACATATTATAGCTGATTCACCCAAACAGGAGATTCTAGATTCCTTCTCAACCCTTACAGCAGCTGTAGCATATATTTCTGACACCTCTGCAGATTCAATTAGAATGTCAGCTAGATCAGGGGCCCTGACCATTTCAGCTAGGAGAGCTTTATGGCTGAAAACATAGCCTGGGGACGCAGCTTCCAAAAATAAATTATGTGGAGTTGCATTTTTGGGAGATCTGTTATTTGGTCTTGAGCTAGAGTCTATCTTAGATAGAACAGCTGATAAGAAGAAATCCTTTCCTATATAAAAAAAAAAAAACTGCCGGTTAGGCGGTTTTTTCGACCTTAAAAAAATCAGGAAAAAGGTAACAGGCCCCAAGAAAAAGGAAAGAATTGGTCGGCGCAAAGAGGAAAAGGCAGAGGGAATATCTTTTTCAATCCTCCTACGCCGGCCAATAAAACACAATGACTTGGTGGTGCCTGTGGGAGGAAGGCTTCAAAAATTCCTTCCTCTTTGGGCAAACATAACAAAAAAATCCTTTTATTTTGGACTTGATAGCCCAGGGATACAAGATAGAGCTGTTGGACCTTCCTCCAGAGAGGTACTGTGTAACAAATCTGCCAAAAGACACAACAAAAGCCCTAACCATGAAGAACCTGTTAGGGGATCTAATAAAACAGGGTGTTGTGGTTCGGGTACCTCCGGAGGAAGATTACCAGGGGTTCTATTCCCATATCTTTCTGATAAAGAAACCGTCAGGAAGTTTTCGGCTCATCCTCAATTTAAAACCGTTAAACAGGTCAGTCCAATACAGGCGATTCCGCATGGACTCCATCTTTTCGGTAAGAAATCTTAGTCAAGGGATGCTTTATGGCATCAATCGACTTAAGGGATGCATACCTGCATATACCTATAGCCGCTCAGTCTCAGAGATACCTAAGGCTGGCAGTAAATATGGGGAGGTTCTGCATCTTCAATTCAGGGCCCTCCCGTTTGGTCTGTCTTCTGCCTCTCGAATATTTACCAAATTTATGGTGGAAGCCTTAGCTCCCCTTCGGCTGCAAGGGGTTGCGGTCGTCCCTTACCTGGAATACCTCGTTTTCTTTGCCCCTTCCAGGGAAAAGTTACAGGAGGATTTGATCAAGGCTCGCAATCATCTGGAGGCCTTAGGTTGGATTGTAAACATCCAAAAATCAAATTTCAATCCAGCACAAAGGGTCCAATTTCTGGGATTTCTGATAGACTCAGTAGATCAAAAGATCTTTCTTCCAGAAGAGAAGAAAGTAAAGGTATTGCATGCAGTATCCAGCCTTCAGACGAACCTGGAGGTATCAGTCAGAAGGGTTATGTCAGTACTGGGAACCTTGACCTCAACTATGCCGGCCATTCAATGGGCCAGACTCCATTTCAGACCCCTTCAGAATTTTCTCTTAAGGATCTGCGATCACAGTCCAGAAGCTTTAGACTCAAAGGTAAAACTTCCCACCAGGGTAAAAAGGACCCTTTGGTGGTGGAGAGATCAGGCAGTGCTGTCAAGAGGTTTACTCTGGTCCTTCCCAACAGAGAGAAGGATAACGACAGACCCCAGCAGTTGGGGATGGGGAGCACATTGGGGTCAAGACATAGCTCAGAGAGTTTGGTCCCCAGTGGAAGCAGGAAGGTCATCAAATTGGAGGGAGTTAAAGGCAGTCGCTCTAGCCTTGGTTGCCTTCTCTCCAAAACTTCAGGGGTCCTATGTGCAGATACTGTCAGGCAACGCCACCACGGTGGCATACCTGAACAAACAAGGGGGCACAAGGAGCGGTACGCTTCTACTGCTATCTTCAGAGATCCTAGAATGGGCAGAGAGGCATCTACTTTCCCTGTCAGCAGTACATCTCAAGGGCACGCTAAATGGATTAGCAGACTTCTTGAGCAGACAAAAAATTCAGGAGGCAGAGTGGAGTCTGAATCCAGAAATATTCACTCTAATCACCCAGACGTGGGGGTGCCCGCAGGCGGATCTATTCGCATCAAGAGAAAATGCGCAGCTCCCTCAGTTCTTCTCTTTGCAACCGAGACAACGGATCGATAGGGATAGATGCCCTGGCACATCCTTGGAAGTTTCAGTTGGGTTATGCCTTCCCCCCTTTTCAGCTAATTCCTTTGGTATTGAGGAAAATACAAAAGGAGAAGGTGTCGGTAATCTTGATCACCCCCTATTGGCCAAAAAGGGCCTGGTTTTCCTCCATTCTACTAATGTCAGTCAAACCATTCTGGCAACTCCCCCTCAGACAGGACTTTCTACTTCTAGGTCCAGTCCGGACCGGATATAGCAAGACTAAGTCTCACTGCTTGGTATCTGAGGAGCAGTTGTTAAAAAACAAAGGTTTGTCAGAGCCTCTAGTATCCACTCTGCTTGCTAGTAGAAAGAAGGTGACTAGAGATATCTACGCTAAAGTTTGGAAAATCTACAACTCTTGGTGTCACTCGGCAAACCGAAATTTAGAAGACATTGTGTCGGTTCTGGAATTTCTGCAGAATGGGGTAGACAAAGGGCTGGCAATTAGCACTTTTAAAGTACAAGTGGCTGCCCAAGGAGTATACCTGGATCGACCTATTTCCTCAGTTCCGTTGGTCACAAGATTTTTCAGGTCACTTACTAGATCCAGACCAGTTCCCACTAGACACTTTCCAAGATGGGACTTAACAGTGGTCTTACAAGTACTCACAAAAGATCCTTTTGAACCGTTATAGTCAATCTCTTTAAAGAATTTAACTCTGAAGACGGTATTCTTAGTGGCAGTTACGTCTGCGAGAAGAATTGGAGAACTTCATGCTCTTTCAGTTAAAGAGCCCTTTATGTTGATTTACCCAGACAGGATTGTGCTTAGAACAGATCCAGGGCTTTTACCAAAAGTGGCATCAGTCCATAACAGGTTGCAGGAAATCATCCTGCCAACTTTTTGTTCAGATCCTTCAAGAAGTAAGGAAGATTTATTTCATACGTTAGATGTAAGAAGAACTTTATTACATTACTTAGAAAAAACAAGGGACTTCAGGTCTTCGGACTCTTTATTTGTTTTGTTTTCTGGCAAAAGAAAAGGAAGGCAAGCTTCAAAGGGATCAATTGCCAGATGGTTAAGATTGGCTATTTCAGAAGCTTATGTCCAGTCGGGTTTGTCTCCTCCTCAGGGAGTCCGAGCACACTCTACTAGAGCTCTAGCCACTACATGGGCAGAAAAAGCTGGTGTCTCCCCAGACCAAATTTGTAAGGCGGCTACGTGGTCAAGTTATCTTACGTTTGTCCGTCACTACAGATTGGATCTTCTGTCAGCTGGTGATCAGGCATTTGGCAGAAAGGTCCTGCAGGCTGTTGTCCCTCCCTAGTTGGTAAGTCTCGATTATCCTCTCATGTGCTGTCCTGAAAGACGATAAGGGAAAATTCAAGTTAGACTTACCGGTAACTTGTTTTCCAGGAGTCTTTCAGGACAGCAAACTACCCGCCCTTCATGTTATATATATATATATATATATATATATATATATATATATATATATATATATATATATATATATATATATATATATATATATATATATATATATATATATTATAATGTGTGCTGTGAATTAACCGTATTATGATTATTTATTCCAGCTTGGGCCGGAGGTACTCTACTACAACTGATGAGCTGTGGAGAGAAGCCTCCTTTTAAAATGTGGTGGAGTTTGTGTTTCCTAGTGGGTGGAGCCACTCATGTGCTGTCCTGAAAGACTCCTGGAAAACAAGTTACCGGTAAGTCTAACTTGCATTTTCATATAATTTTCATAGGATGCGCTCTAAAATTTTACTCTTGCAGGAAACGCATTTTCACACGGGTTCCATACCGGTCCTGCGTTATCGCTACTATTCCACTTGGTATCACAGTTCTAACCCACAATCTAAATCTAAGGGGGTATCAGTTGCTTTTCATAAATCCTTTGCTCCTCATGTTCTCGATTCTCTAATAGATGATGCTGGTCCTTATATATTTATTAAACTGAAATTCCAAAATTTAGTTTTTACACTGGCTAGCATCTATGTTCCTAACCAGGATCAGACTCGTTTTCTCTCTCCAATTCTCACCAGATTGACCTCTTTCAGTGGTCTCTGTTTCATCGTGGGCGGTGAATTAAATATTGCTCTCTCCCAGTCCGTGGACATCTCCTCGGTTAAGTCATCCATACCCACCTCCACGCTAGCACACAATAAATCCCTACACTCCAACCACTTGGTAGATGTCTGGCGCATTCAGCATCCCATGAAAAGGGACTACAGCCATTATTCCGCTGCACACAATACATATACCTGCTAACGACCAAAGCCAATGGCGCTATTCTTTACTACTCCTCCTGGACCTCTCTGCTGCCTTTGATACGGTTGACCACCCCCTCCTCCTCAAAAAAAAAAAAACCTCCACGCCTTTGGTCTCCGTGACTGTACCGTTCGCTGGTTCTCTTCCTACTTATCCAACCGCACCTTTTAGAGTTACTTAAGTCTACTTCCTCCTCTCCTCTTCCTTTCTCTGTTGGGGTCCCCCAAGGTTCTGTTCTTGGACTTCTCCTATTTTTTATCTACACCTCTTCCCTGGGTCAGCTGATAGCCTCCCATGGCTTCCATGTACCACCTCTATGTTGACACCTAAATCTATTTCTCTACCCCTCAGCTCACTCCCTCCGTCTCCTCACGTATCACTAATTTACTAACAGATACAGTTGTGCTCATAAGTTTACATAGCCTGGCAGAACACTGCTGATTGCCATTCTCAATTCCTTGGATATCTTTTTATATCCCTTTCCTGTTTTTTACATTTCAACTACCTTTTCCCGCAGATCCTTTAACAATTCTTTGCTTTCCCCATGACTCAGAATCCAGAAACGTCAGTGCAGCACTGCGTGAACGATGCAAGAGTCTGTCAGGAGTCCAGAAACTCATTGACCTTTTATACACATTACAAGCAAACAGATCACAGGTGAGGATGATTACCTTTTTAATACCCATTCAAACCCCTTTGTGTCTACTTGTGTGCTCAGGCCAAAATCACCAGGGTATGTAAACTTTTGATGACTGTATATCAGTCTGGATGTCACACCACTTCCTCAAACTCAATCTATACAAAACCAAACCCCACGTCCAATCACTGTCCAAATCTTGTCGCCTCAACCTCCGCAACATCTCCATGCCCCTTTCTAACCAATGCCACAACAAGGCTCTTAATTCACTCCCTGGTCATCTCTTGCCTCTACTACTGCAACTCCCTCCTCATTGGCTTACTTCTACACGGTCTATCTCCCCTTCAATTCATCATGAATGCTGCTGCCAGACTCATCCACCTTACCAATCGTTCTGTCTGCTTCTCCTCTTTCAATCCCTCCACTGGCTTCGGCTCACCCAACAAATTAAATTTAAAATAATTACTTATAAAGCCATCCACAATTTAGCCCCCAGCTACATCACTAGCCTATTCTCAAAATACCAACCTAATCGTTCTCTTTGTTCCTCTCAAGAGCTCCTGCTCTCTGGTTCTCTCGTCGCCTCCTCCCATACTTGTCTCCAGGACTTTTCCAGAGCCTCTCCAATCCTATGGAACTCCTTTCCCCAATCTGTCCGATTATCTCCTACTCTATTAGCTTTTAGACAATCCCTGAAAACCCTCCTCTAAAGCGAAGCCTATCCTACCCACACCTAACTGTGTTTACATTTTCGCCATCAGCTCATCCCTCAGAGTTATTAACTTTTGTATTACTTGAGAGACTTTCTAGATTTGTAAGCTCTAACGAGCAGGGCCCTCTGATTCTTCCTGTATTGAATTGTAACTGTACTGTCAGCCCTCATGTTGTAAAGCGTTGCCCAAACTGTTGGCGCGGTATAAATCATGCATAATAATAATATAGTAGACTAGACTATTTCTTCCTAGACTATATCTCCCAATCCCTATTGGATACCCCACTTCAAGCCTCTATGGGCTATCATCTTTTGTCTGATCATGTCCACTTTCACTCGACAAAAGCACGCCCACCGACTGGTCGCAGAAATGCATCCTGGCGCTTTAACGACAGCCTACTTAGAGACTCCATATGTGTGGCTGAGGTTACCAAGACCATTTGAAACTTTGCGTCCGGCCATTTCTCGGACACCACTACCCCTCTCACACAATCGGAAGCCCTGAAAGGGGTGTTCTTATCCAACATGGAACCTGCCTGAAAAAGATCAGAGCAACCGAAATTCGTTGCTTACTTTCCACCACAGCAGACCTTGAATCCCATCATAAACGGAGTCTGCAACCCTCCACCTTGTTCCGATGCCTGACAAGACTTGCTTCAACTACCGTGTTTCCCCGAAAATAAATAAGCCTGGGTTTTATATTAATTTTGGCAACAAAAGACCCAATAGGGCTTTATTTTTGGGGTAGGTCTTAACATATAATACGCTGTTTTCTCTCCCTCCGTGCCTGTCAGGAATCCTCTGTTTAAACAAAATTGAAATGCTTGTCAAATGGCAAAATCCTCTGTTACAGTAGTACACAATGTGTGTGCCCCTGCAATCCAATGGTGCCAAACACCTCAGCCCCTCCACCTCTCCCAGCCGCCAGTGGGGGATCCCCCCCGCAGTGCTCGGAGCGGGGAAGAGAGCACACCGGCATGTGAAGAAAAAAAAATCTGTAGCATTTTAGTACTTCAATTGTATGCATCGCGTGAAGATTGAATTTAGGTGAATACCTTGTGGAGACCGGAGTATTGATATGCACACAGTATGACATGATTGCAGAGGCTCTGCACTGAGACTACCGTACCTTCCGTGACCTGCCAAAGCTCTGCAGAGGGAGGGGGGGCGAGATCCCTGCCGACACCCGGGAGAAGAAGACCAGCGGGGAGATCAGCTGAGCGCCGCTCTAAGGCACCTGACACCGCTAGATTAGACACACACACAACACACTGCACAGTGCTGTAAAAGAGAGGATTATAGGAGTACATGAGCACCTCAAGCGAGGGCTTATTTCTTTTTCATACATCATGGGACACAGAATTATCTACTGGGTTATACTCCATCTCTAGGTGAATGGACACTGGTACACAGTCTTGGACAGGAAATGATCCCTTATATAACCCCTCCTATACAGGAAGTACATCAGTTTTTTTTTTTAGCAGTGTCTGAAAGGTGGATGGGCACATTTGTTTGAGCTCTCTGAGCTCCAGGTCTCTAGTCCCACAAATGGTTCTTAAATGAATCAAGGGATTGACCGATCTGATCCATTTGACACAGGCTCTATATGCTTAGATGGTACCTGAGCCTCGCAAAGAAGACTCAAGATCCTGCAAGGTTTTGCCTGTAATGCGACCTCCGGGCGCTGGACCCTGCGAATTTGAATCCTGGACACCTCAGTGCTAAGGCATTCCCGCAGGGCACTGTACAGGTCCAAGGGAGTGGACCCTAAACATGAAAAGGGTACCTAGTCCTTTTAAGGTCCTTGAATGTCAGGAACCCACCGTGATGGGTGAAGATTGGGCTCTTAGTTTCTATGCTGCCCTGCGCCTGGACTGGTAAGTGAAACCCCCTTATTTACTTATTGTGGGGTGTCCCAGTAATTGTAATAATCAGTCAAGCTAGCTGGAGGCTGTACACCTGTGTGCAGTGACCATACGGGGGAGTTTTGGGCTAGCTGTGGGTGTTTGCAAAGTGTACCTTTTTTGCTTGTGTCTGTCTGTTTTTTACCTGTATGATGGCGCACGACGGTGTGCCATTTCGCCTTGGTTCGCCATGGTGCACGTGCATTCGCAAGAGCGCTGCTGTGCTCAGCAGTTTGGCAGCCATGGTGCACGTGGCTTACCATAGGCGTGGTGCGCACTCGGAGTCGCGCATGCGCCGTAGCCTGTTTTTTCTGTTTAGACACAGTGGGACATTTACTTGCCTTTTTCAATTTTGGATACAGGGAACTATTTTTGTTCAACATTGATTTGGTTGATTGACATTTATATGAATTTTATTGTTTCACATTAATATCACAATATTTATGTACAGTTTGTTATGCGCTATATTTTTCACTATTTCACTATTTGCCGGGACCACGCACGTACGCATGCGCAGAACGTCCCAGCGCACAGTCAGCTTATTTAAGCTGTGTATGCCAAGCATGCAGTGCTTCCTTAAAGCAGCTGTGGGACACAGAGCAGGCTCTGAACCAGGCATTTGCAGCGGTTCATTTCTCCTTACCCGAGTCAGGTGAGTCTCCAGGTGTTGCTTGGCAGGCTAAGGTGCTTAGCAGGATTGTTGCATGGGAGCTTGGTGAGCCCTATTAAAGGGTCTCCCTTCTGAGGTCTGTTAATACTACACCCAGCTACTCCCTTCTTGTAGCTTGTAAATGTCTTCAAAAAAGAGGAGCGGGACTAACACTACAGGGAAGGGCACACCTATGTCGTCAGTAGCTCCTAAAGAACCTAGTCATATCCCTAGTTTTGTATCCCCTGAAAGACCAGAGGCTTTCTGGGCAATCTGAGCCGCTGTGCCTATCTGGTATGGTGCCTAAAGTCAACGCTGCTGCTTTACCCTTTATCACCAACAATGAATTTTCCTCGGCCCTAGCCAAATTAGAGCACAGGATTGCTGGCGTGATTGCCTCTCGCAGGGGGGCAAGAAGCGTGACAGATCCCCCCCCCCCGAGCCTCCTAGTTTGGAGCAGGAATCGGTTGTGGATGGGGAAGAGCTAAAAGCTCAGGATTCTGTGGAGGGCCCGGCAGAGGAGTCTGCTTTTGAGCAATCTGGATAAGAAGATATCCAGTTGGTGTCTGCCTCTGACGCAGAGGCTTTTTATCCAGACTCTTACCGAGATGGTTTGTTCTGCCCTTGAGTTGCGTCTTAGCGGTTACTAAGCTGCCCTGGTCCTCTTTGGGGTCCCTGAGACAAGAAACTGGAGTCATTAAAGGCTTCCTTTTCTTTGGCCAGTTCAGCTATTCAGCTAGCTGTCGCAGCAATTGGTATCTGCCAGTCCATAAAGGATCAGGTCAGATGGCCTGACAGGCCTAACCAGGAGGATGATCTTGCTGCAAATAAGACCGATATTCCTCGAGCGCTGTGTTTTGCTGTTGATGCCTTAAAGGATTCAATACAGCAGGTTTCTTGTTTGGCTCTCTTGTCTACATATGTGCAAACTCTTGTGCCTTAAGAACTGGCCAGCCGAGATTCCTTGTAAAAAGTTATTGGCAGGTTTCCCCTTTCATGGGGAACGTTTGATTTGGACAAATATATCCAAAAGATTTCCGGAGGGAAGAGCTCTCTACTTCCTATAAAGAGAAGCACCAGGCCCCCCGCTTAAAACCTCAGGGACTGCTTCCTCGGGTGTCTCAGTGCCAAGGCAGTTCCGCTGCCAACAGGGCGCTAGAGCCGGGGCAAGCCGCAAGGCCTGGGACAGAAAAAGCCCTGGGTGCAAAGCTCTACTAAACCCTGCCGGGTTTAGTAGAGCTTTGCACCCAGGGCTTTTTCTCCAAGCCCTGCTTTTGAGGGGACGCCCCCACTATCGGGTGGAGGGAAGGCTGCTGCACTTTGCAGACATTTGGAGAACTGTGGTTCAGGACGAGTAGGTCACCTTGACTATATCCCGCGGTTACAAGCTGGAATTACGGTGGGGGGCTCCCCCTCAGAGGTTTCTAAGATCCAGTGTTCCCTCAGATCCTCCAAAAAGAAACCTTACTGTTTCAGGCGCTACATCATTTAGTGCATCAAGGAGTGATTGTACAGGTTCCTGTATCTTAAAGGGCCGTGGGCTTTTATTCAAACCTGTTTACGGTTCAAAAACCAAATGGGGACACAAGGACCATTTTGAATCTAAGATCCCTGAAGCGGTATCTACTAATCCAGTTCTTTCGGATGGAGTCTGTCTGCTCAGTTGTAGCCTCGCTCCAGATCGGAGACTTTCTAGCCTCCATCGATTTTATAAAGGACACGTATTTACACGTACCTATCTTTCAGCCTCAGAGGTTCCTGCGATTTGCAGTAGAGGAACATCATTTTCAGTTTGCGGCTCTACCCCTCGGGCTTGCCACAGCTCCCCGGGTGTTCAAAGGTCCTAGCACCAGTACTGGGTCTTTTAAGGTTCCAAAGGATCTTGGTGCTCGGGTATCTGGAAGACCGCCTGCTCAGATCACTCACTACAGGCTCTAGAACAGAGCATAACCTACACAGTGTGATATTTGGAAAGCTTAGGCTGGATCTTAAATACCGAAAAGTCAGCTTTGAGACCAGCTCAAAGTCTGAAGTATTTAGGTCTGATCCTAGATACGGTCCCAGCAAGGGTATTTTTGCCACCCGTAAGCATCTGTGCCCCTTATCTGACACACCTGTGGATCAGGTGTGTCAGATAAGGGGCACCAGACAACCCTCCATTCTGCTCTGTATGAGTCTTCTAGAAAGAAAGGTGACATCTTGTTGGCTTGGAACAGAAGAGGACAAGCCCTGGATTATCCAATGTTATCTTCTTGGGCACGCTTCAGCCTAAACTGGTGGTTGCAGGATTAGAACCTGTGGAAGGGAAGAGCCTTCCTGGTAACTTGGAGAGTACTGACTACAGATGCCAGTCTCTCAGGGTGAGGAGCGACCCTAGAGGGGCTCACAGCTCAGGGGAAATAGTCAAGGACAGAACAGTTCCTGCCCATCAACGTCCTGGAGTTACGGGCAATACGTCTGGCCCTACGGTCCTGGATGGTGGATCTTCAGGACTGCCCTATCAGATTTCAGTCCAACAGTGCCACTGCAGTGGCCTATATAAACCACGGAGACGGTACCAGGAGTCGTTAAGCTCTGAAGGAGGTGAACCACATACTAGCCTGGGCAGAGGGACATGATTCTATCGGCAGTCCATATCCCTGGAGTAGAGAACTGGAAGAAGGATTATCTCAGCCGCCAGCAGATCTGCCCAGGGAAATGCTCCCTACACCCAGGGGCGTTCCAGGAAATTTGCCAGCGTTTGGGATGGCCAGCGGTCGACTTATTGGCATCCAGGTTTGACAAGCTACAGCAGTTTGTTTCCCGAACGAGGGATCCTCTGGCAATCGGAGCAGATATACTGGTAGTTCCATGAAGCCAGTACTCCCTGGTTTATGCTTTCCCTCGATCCCTCTCCTTCCACATTTGTTGCGCAGGATTCGGAGAGAGGGGGTTCCAGTCATTCTGGTGGCACCAGCCTAGCACAGAAGGCCCTGGTTCCCGGAGATTGTGAGACTGGCAAAAGACTGGCCTTGGACGCTACCACGCCGCCCCGATCTACTGTCTCAAGGTCCTATATTCCACCCCAATTTACTGTCTCTAAATTTGACAGCATTGCTATTGAAGCCAGGGTTTTGCAGGACCGTGGCATCTCGGGACCTGTGGTGTCTACCCTAGTGAATGCTAGAAAAGCTGTCACTAGGAACATCTATCATAAGGTCTGGAAGACTTGTATTGCTTGGTGTGTAGCCAGAAAGTGGCATCCTCGGAAATGCTTGATTGGGAGAATTCTCTCTGTTCTACAGTCAGCTTTGGAAATCAGATTGGCTTTGAGTACAATCAGAGGTCAGATTTTGGCCCTGTCAGTATTCTCCCAAAGGCCTTTAGCCTCCCATTCGCTGGGGGGAAACTTGTTTGCTTCCCCCCATTAGGTCACCTATGTGTCCTTGGGACTTGAACTTGGTGATGTCTGTGTTACAGAAACAACCATTTGAGCCCATCAAGGAAATTTCATTAGACTTGCTGTCATGTAAGATAGCCTTCCTGATGACCGTCACCTCGGCTAGAAGGGTGTTGGAGTTGGCTGCCCTTTCATGCAAGGAATCATACTTGATCTTTCACCACGATAGGGTCGTGTTACGGCCTGTTCCATCCTTTTTGCCAAAAGTGGTGTCAGCCTTTAATGTAATTCAGGGCATTATTTTGCCATCCTTTTTCTCTCAGCCTTGTTCGGCGGAAGAGAGACTATTGCATTCCTTGGACGTTGTCTGGGCAGTCAAGGTTTATTTGTCTAGATCTGTGGCGATCCCAGGATCAGACTCCTTTTTTTGTTTTACCAAGAAGACCCAAGAATGGGCAGGCAGCTTCCATTGCCAATTGGGTCTGTCAATTGGTCTTTCAGGCCTATGGTCTAAAACGTAAAGCTCCTTCCTTTAGGGTGAGAGCTCATTCTACCAGGGGTGTAGGAACCTCCTGGGCTTTTCACCATCGGGTATCTGTGGCTCAGATTTGTAAGGCTGCTACCTGGTCTTTAGTGCATACGTTCACAATTTTATCAAGTGGCTGTTCGAGCAGCCGAGGATTCGGTTTTCACCTGCGGTGTACTGCAGGCTGCCAAATAAAGGTCTGATGGCTGTTGTTTTGGCAGGGTGTCTCCCTCCCTCTCAAGGCTATTACTCTGGGACATCCCAGTAGGTAATGAATATTAGCCTAACTCTGTGTCCCATGATGTATGAAAAAGAAAATAGTTACATAGTCAGGTTGAAAAAAGACACAAGTCCATCCAGTTCAACCTTAAAAACAATAAATAAATTTAAAAAAAATATATCGTACAATCCAATATACCCAATTTTATACCCTCAGTTGATACAGAGGAAGGCAAAAAACCCCAGCAGAGCATGCTCCAATTTGCTACAGCAGGGGAAAAAACTCCTTCCCGACCCCCCCCAAGAGGCAATCGGATTTTCCCTGGATCAACTTTACCTATAAATGTTAGTACCCAGTTATCTTATGTACATTTAGGAAAGTATCAAGGCGTTTCTTAAAGCAATCTACTGAGCTGGTCAGAACCAGCTCTGGCGGGAGTCTATTCCACATTTTCACAGCTCTTACTGTGAAGAAACCTTTGAGTATTTAGAGATGAAATCTCTTTTCCTCTAGACGTAAAGAGTGCCCCCGTGTCCTCTGGGTTGACCCTAAAGAGAATAACTCAACACCAAGTTCACTATATGGACCCCTTATATATTTGAAAATGTTGATCATTTCCCCCCTTATTCTCCTCTTCTCAAGAGTGAATAAATTCAGTTCCTCTAATCTTTCCTCATAGCTGAGCTCCTCCATGCCTCTTATCAGTTTGGTTGCCCTTCTCTGCACTTTCTCCGGTTCCCCGATATCCTTTTTGAGAACTGGTGCCCAAAACTGAATTGCATATTCCAGATGAGGTCTTATTAGTGATTTGAACAGGGGCAAAATTATATCTCTCTCTAGAGTCCATACCTCTCAATACAAGAAAGGATTTTGCTCGCTTTGGAAACCGCAGCTTGGCATTACATGCTATTATTGAGCTTATGATCTACCAAAACCCCCAGATTCTTCTCCACCACGGATTCCCCCAGTTGTACTCCCCCTAGCATGTATGATGCATGCATATTCTTAGCCCCAAAGTGCATAACTTTACATTTCTCAACATTAAATCTCATCTGCCACATAGTCGCCCAATTAGACAGTGCATTGAGGTCGGCTTGTAAATTGGAGACATCCTGTAAGGACGTTATTCCACTGCATAGCTTGGTGTCATCTGCAAAGACAGAAATGTTACTTTCGATCCCAGACCCAATATCATTTATAAAGATATTATAAAGTAAGGGTCCCAGCACTGAACCTTGAGGTACACCACTTATAACCTTAGACCATTCAGAGTAAGAATCATTAACCACTTCAATACCAGGCACTTAGACACCTTCCCGCCCAGCCCAATTTTCACCTTTCAGTGCTGTCGCAATTTGAATGACAATTGCGCAGTCATGCTACACTGTACCCAAACAAATTTTTTATCATTTTGTTCCCACAAATAGCTTTCTTTTGGTGGTATTTGATCACCTCTGCGGTTTTTATTTTTTGCGCAACAAATAAAAAAAGACCGAAAATTTTGAAAAAAAACAAGTTTTTCTATGTTTCTGTTAAAACTTTTTGTAAATAAGTATGTTTTCTTCTTCAATGGCGGGCACTGATATGGCTGCACTGACGGGCACTGCTACGGCGGCACTGATGGGCACCGATGAGGTGGCACTGATGAGGTGGCACTGAGGGCACTGATGATGGGCACTGATAGGCGGCACTGATGGGCACTGATAGGCGGCACTGATGGGCACTGATGGGCGGCACTGATGGGCACTCATAGGTGGCACTGGTATGCGGCACTGATGGGCACTCATAGGTGGCACGGATGGGCACTCGTGGGTCGCATTGATGGTTACTTATGGGTGGCACTGATAGTTGGCACAGATGGGCATGGATGGGCACTGGGCACTGACAGGTGGCATGAATGGACACTGATGGGTGGCACTGATGGCACTGCTTGTTTGCAGTGATGCCCCTAAGGGTGGCATTGCTGGGAATCACTGCAACATGATGGTGCCAATCAGTGCCCATTTGTGGGCACTGATTGGCACAGATTTGGCACACTGGGCACATGTGGATGGCCATGGGGTACATACCTGGCCATCCACATGTTGCCCCTTCCCTGGTGGTCCTAGTGGCGATCCCTGGTGGTCCAGTGTGGTGATCTGCGGGGGGGCTGCGCTGATAAACAATCAGGGCAGACCCCCCCTGCCAGAAGAGCCGCCGATCGGCTCTCCTCCACTCGCGTCTGTCAGACGCGAGTGAGGAAGAGCCGATCAACGGCTCTTCCTATTGACAGCGTGATCAGTCGTGATTGGACACGGCTGATCATGTGGTAAAGAGCCTCCGCCGGAGGCTCTTTACCAAGATCGGTGTAGCTGTGTGTCAGACTGACACACCGCTCCACCGATCGCCGCGATGTGCGCCCCTGGGGGCGCGCTTCGGCATATTATCCTGCTGGACGTCATATGACGTCCAGTCAGGATAACAGAACCACTTCCCGGACGTCAATCCGCCATAGGGCGGGCGGGAAGTGGTTAACCACTACTCTCTGAATTTTGTCTTTTTCATCATACTTAAGTGTAAATCCTTTTCTTTGAGTAAATCATGGGTCACAGAGATCCCTCCTCTCTTTTTTTGAGGATTCAGTGCTTGCTACAAAACTGATGTACTTCCTGTATGGGAGGGGTTATATAGGGGATCACTTCCTGTCTAAGACTGTCTACCAGTGTCCATTCACCTAGAGATGGCGTATAACCCAGTAGGTAATGAATATTAGCCTAACTGTGTCCCATGATGTACTCAAAGAAAAGGATTTTACAGGTAAGTAAAATCCTATTTTTCGGGGTAGGGCTTATATTGCAGCGCTCCTGGAAAATGGCATTAGGTCTTATTTTTGGAGAAACGTGGGATTGGAATTCGTTCTTATCTTGCGACAAGGCCTGTAATTACCATTATTCTTTGGCTAATAAATGTGGCCAACAATTAGGCCCCTTTCACACTGGGGCGGTAGGGGGCGTCGGCGGTAAAACAGCGCTATTTTTATCGCTGTTTTACCGCGGTATTCGGCCGCTAGCGGTGCGGTTTTAACCCCCCGCTGGCGGCCGAAAAAGGGTTAAAACCACTCGCACAGCGCGACTATAGCCGCGGTATTGCTGCGGTATAGCCGCGCTGTCCCATTGATTTCAATGGGCAGGAGCGGTTTAGGAGCGGTGAATACACTGCTCCTTCACCGCTCCAAAGATGCGGCTCGCAGGAGATTTTTTCTTCTGCCAGCGCACCGCTTCAGTGTGAAAGCCCGCGGAGGCTGTTTAGGGGCGGTTTGCAGGCGGTATTTTTAGCGCAATAACGCCTGCAAGCCGCCCCAGTGTGATAGGGGCCTTAGTGAGAACTCCTACACCCTAGAACTCGCCACCCTATTCAATTTCTTGCCCATCCCAATAATGGTAACATTTTTAACACCCAGAGCATCTCTTCTTCCTTTAGGCAAAATTATTCCCAGCTCTACAATCTTTCCCCCCCAGTAGCTGGCAGTACGCTAGCATCCTTGTCGAATAATATGCGGGCTTATATCTCCAAAACAGCCCTTCCCGAAGTTGATTTTCAGGATGCTTTGGTCAAACTCCTGGTTGAACCTGAATTCCTGGGTGCAATCAAGGATTTGAAAATAGTTAAATGTCCTGGTCCGGACAGGTTTACCCTTAGGTTTTTTAAAACCTTTGCACCCCTCCTGACCCTGGTACTCACTAGAGCAGGGGTCCTCAAACTTTTTAAACAGGGGGCCAGTTCACGGTCCCTCAGACTGTTGGGAGGCCGGACTAGAATTTGAAAAAAATATGAACAAATCCCTATGCACACATCTTATTTGTAGTGCAAAAAAAAGGGGAAAAAAACAATACAATATTTAAAATAAAGAACAATTTTAATCAACATAAACGTATTAGTATTTCACAGATTCCCCCTCCCAATCACAGACTCCCCTACATCACGAAGCCTCCCATCACAGATCGCCCCTCCATCACAGAGCCCTCCATCACGGAGCCCTCCATCACAGATCCTCCCCCATCACAGATTCCCCCATCACAGATCCCATGATCACAGATTCCCCCCATCACAGATCCTATGATCACAGATTCCCCCCATCACAGATCCCATGATCACAGATTCCCCCATCACAGATCCCATGATCACAGATTCCCCCCCATCACAGATCCCAAGATCACAGATTCCCCCCATCACAGATCCCAAGATCACAGATTCCCCCCATCACAGATCCCATGATCACAGATTCCCCCCATCACAGATCCCATGATCACAGATTCCCCCCATCACAGATCCCATGATCACAGATTCCCCCCATCACAGATCCCATGATCACAGATTCCCCCCATCACAGATCCCATGATCACAGATTCCCCCCCATCACAGATCCCATGATCAGATTCCCCCCATCACAGATCCCATGATCAGATTCCCCCCATCACAGATCCCATGATCAGATCCCCCCCATCACAGATCCCATGATCAGATCCCCCCCCATCACAGATCCCATGATCAGATCCCCCCCCATCACAGATCCCATGATCAGATTCCCCCCATCACAGATCCCATGATCACAGATTCCCCCCCCATCACAGATCCCATGATCACAGATTCCCCCCCCCTATCACAGATCCCATGATCACAGATTCCCCCCCATCACAGATCCCATGATCACAGATTTCCCCCCCATCACAGATCCCATGATCACAGATTTCCCCCCCCATCACAGATTCCATGATCACAGATTTCCCCCCCCCATCACAGATCCCATGATCAGACCCCCCCATCACAGATCCCATGATCACAGATTCCCCCCCATCACAGATCCCATGATCACAGATTCCCCCCCATCACAGATCCCATGATCACAGATTCCCCCCATCACAGATCCCATGATCACAGATTCCCCCCCATCACAGATCCCATGATCACAGATTCCCCTCCATCACAGATCCCATGATCACAGATTCCCCCCCATCACAGATCCCATGATCACAGATTCCTCCCCATCACAGATCCCCTCCCCTATCTCAAAGCCCCCCCATCACAGACTCCTCTCTATCACAGAGCCCTCCATCACAGATTCCCCCCTATCAAAAAGCCCCCCCCATAACAGATAACCCAATCACAAAGCCCCCCCATGACCAATCCTCCCCATCACAGTCCCCCCCCCTATCACAAAGCCCCCCATAACAGATCCCCCCCATCCCCGATTCTCTCCCCTCCCATAATGGAGCCCTCCAGCGGTATTACACTGCCCCTTCTATAACATCGCAGCACTCCCCCTCCCCTCTGCTACCTTAATCACACAAGATGCAAAGCTTGACAGGTCTGGACAAAGGGCGGGAACTATTGAATTAAGAAGCAGGGAATTAATTACTAGGCAGCAGGGCAGTCCCAACAATCAATCACCTGCCTTATAGTTGAAGATTGATTGCTGGGACTGCCCTGCTGCCTAGTAATTAATCACCCGCTTCTTAACTCAAAAGGTCCCGATCACAGATCCCATGATCAGATTCCCCCCCATCACAGATCCCATGATCACAGATTCCCCCCCATCACAGATCCCATGATCACAGATTCCCCCCCATCACAGATCCCATGATCACAGATGCCCCCCCATCACAGATCCCATGATCACAGATTCCCCCATCACAGATCCCATGATCACAGATTCCCCCCATCACAGATCCCATGATCACAGATTCCCCCCATCACAGATCCCATGATCACAGATTCCCCCCATCACAGATCCCATGATCACAGATTCCCCCCATCACAGATCCCATGATCACAGATTCCCCCCATCACAGATCCCATGATCACAGATTCCCCCCCATCACAGATCCTATGATCAGATTCCCCCCATCACAGATCCCATGATCAGATTCCCCCCCATCACAGATCCCATGATCAGATTCCCCCCCCCATCACAGATCCCATGATCAGATTCCCCCCCCCCATCACAGATCCCATGATCAGATTCCCCCCATCACAGATCCCATGATCAGATTCCCCCCCCATCACAGATCCCATGATCAGATTCCCCCCCCATCACAGATCCCATGATCAGATTCCCCCCCCCCATCACAGATCCCATGATCAGATTCCCCCCCATCACAGATCCCATGATCAGATTCCCCCCCATCACAGATCCCATGATCAGATTCCCCCCCATCACAGATCCCATGATCAGATTCCCCCCCATCACAGATCCCATGATCAGATTCCCCCCCCCATCACAGATCCCATGATCAGATTCCCCCCCCATCACAGATCCCATGATCAGATTCCCCCCCATCACAGATCCCATGATCAGATTCCCCCCCCCATCACAGATCCCATGATCAGATTCCCCCCCCATCACAGATCCCATGATCAGATTCCCCCCCCCATCACAGATCCCATGATCAGATTCCCCCCCCCATCACAGATCCCATGATCAGATTCCCCCCCCCATCACAGATCCCATGATCAGATTCCCCCCCCCATCACAGATCCCATGATCAGATTCCCCCCCATCACAGATCCCATGATCAGTTTCCCCCCATCACAGATCCCATTATCACAGATTCCCCCCCCCCATCACAGATCCCATGATCACAGATTCCCCCCCCCCCCCATCACAGATCCCATGATCACAGATTCCCCCCCATCACAGATCCCATGATCACAGATTCCCCCCCCCCCCCATCACAGATCCCATGATCACAGATTCCCCCATCACAGATCCCATGATCACAGATTCCCCCCCCATCACAGATCCCATGATCAGACCCCCCCATCACAGATCCCATGATCACAGATTCCCCCCCATCACAAAGCCCCCCATAACAGATACCCCCCATCCCCGATTCTCTCCCCTCCCATAATGGAGCCCTCCAGCGGTATTACACTGCCCCTTCTATAACATCGCAGCACTCCCCCTCCCCTCTGCTACCTTAATCACACAAGATGCAAAGCTTGACAGGTCTGGACAAAGGGCGGGAACTATTGAATTAAGAAGCAGGTGATTAATTACTAGGCAGCAGGGCAGTCCCAACAATCAATCACCTGCCTTATAGTTGAAGATTGATTGCTGGGACTGCCCTGCTGCCTAGTAATTAATCACCCGCTTCTTAACTCAAAAGGTCCCGCCCTTTGTCCGGACCTGTCATGTTTCTCGTCTTGTGTAATTAAGGTAGCAGAGGGGAGGGGGAGTGCTGCAATGTTAAAGGGGCGGGCCAGGTAATTCACCCTGGTGGGCAGTAGTTTGAGGACCCCTGCACTAGAGCATTTAACTCCATCAATGACTCCATAAGTCCCTCTAAAAGGCTCCTATCGGCTAACCTATCCATTCTCCCAAAACCAGGCAAGGACCCCTCGCATTGCAGTATTTACCGACCGATATATTTATTGAATATCTTTAAGAAGGTACTTGCCAATCGTCTGTCTCCTCTTTTGCCTGCAACCATCCACAGAGATCAAGTCAGCTTGGTCCCGGGCCATGAGGCAAGGGACGCTTTTCTTTACAGCAATTTGGTTTGAGTGCTCCTTTTATCACTAAGGTTACGTCTCTCTATTCTCAGCCTGCCTCTTCCATTCTAGTGAATGGTACCACTTCAGAGTCGTTCGATATATCTAATGGCATACATCAGTGGTGTCTCTTTTCTCCCCTTCTGTTATCGTTTTAGAACACCTGGTGTGTGCCAATCGTCAGAACAATTTCCCTTCCTTTACTTTTTCATGAATTTCAGAGATTCTGGTCTTTTAATAACTTTAAATGTAATATTTCCAAAATGGAAGCCCTCAACATGTCTTTGCCGGCAACTATGATGTCCTTACTCCACGCTAACTTTTCTTTTCATTGTCAAACCAAGGGGATTTCTTATTTGGGAGTTACAATCCCCTCCAACTTGTCTGATTTTTACTGTAAAGCTACAATCATTGAAAGCATTCTTGAATGGTTCCCTTGCTCATTCACTAAGGCTTCTATCATGGTCGAGCAAGATCTGGCCCCTGTCGACCTTCTAGTCTTTCTTTGGTTTATAGTCGAGACCTTCACCATCTATACTCTTCTTCCCTGTTGACATTAGCTGCCCTCCGATTGTGGTACAAGAGGGGATGTGTTCTGTCCTCTCTTCTGACCCCTCCCCACTCACTCTATTTGTCATCCCAGCCTTCCCCCAGGGGGTGGGAGTCCCTACAGTAGGCTAATTTTCACCCTCTACCTGGCCGAGAGCGAACATGTTTTTGCACCCCCAAAATGGAACCCAGGTTGCCCTGCTGGACCACGAGACTGGCTCACAACCCACCACCTGTCCTTTTCTAAATAATTTCTCTCCTCTCATACACATCTCCCTTATACTGAATTTGAGCAGCTGTGCTCCCTCCATGAGTTGCCTAGACATCTACTCCCCTCCCTCTGTTACTTAATTAACCTACCAATGATAATTTGCCAACATACACCAGGACATGGTCCAAGGGACCTGGAAGAGGAGTTTTCGAGGGCGGAGTGGCAAACTTCATTCCGTTTCACACATAAGTCTACCATTTTCTGCTACTACCAGGAAAAAAACTTCAAGATCCTGTTCCAGTGGTATAGGAGTCCATCAACATTGCATACAATTTTTTAGTAGACCTGCTGGCATTGTGGCTCAGCTTTGGGTACGTACCTTCATATGTGGTGGAAATGTGAGAGCACACACCCCTTCTGGACTTGGATCTTTATAGTTTATAGCAAAATCTATGAGAAGCCTCTAACACCAACCCCAGCGATTGCTCTCATTTCTATGCTACCCGGCTCTGTGACATCCCAGAAACCGAGCCTTCTACATTTCGTTTTTTCTGCAGCACGGCAGGTAATCCCTCTATTTTGGAAGACTAAAACTATTCCTCTGTTATCTCTGTGGGTTTCTATTGTGAATGACATAATGCGCATGGTAATGATACTTTTGACAAATACAAACTTCTATGGTATGTTTGCATCTACTTTTCTGCTTTGACACCCGCTTACAGACATACTTTTAACTCCAGCAAGTATATCCTCAGCTTTCTCCTTATTTAGACCTCCTGCGGTGCAGCTCTGCGGCACCTTATTTCTGATTTCCCTCCTACTAGTTCTCCCCTCTTCCATGTCATGTAACTACTAATGTGATGCCTCTTGACCTAACAGGTTCTGTAGGTCCTCCGTCCCTAGATCCTAATCCCAGTCTCCCCCCTTTCTACACTCCCCCTCACCCCTCCCTTCTTTTTTTCCTCGTGGTTTCTTCTCCATTTCCTTTACTCTTTTTTTTTTTTTCCCCCCTCTGTACAAATGATGTTCACTTTGTCTATATCATATCAGATTGACTTTATGTTCTCCACTAAGTTGGATTAGATAAT
Organism: Lithobates clamitans; assembly: GCA_037952925.1. NCBI lineage: Eukaryota > Metazoa > Chordata > Amphibia > Anura > Ranidae > Lithobates > Lithobates clamitans. The sequence goes on along the minus strand of JBBGZY010000023.1, from coordinate 4,550,179 downwards.
GGTCCATGCTGTGTTTTTAGCTTTATGTTTTCCCCATTATGATGTTCTGTTACTTGCATTCCAGACCGGATTTGATGCTTTTGTGCGAACTAGTCCATCTAGCACAACACCACTCTGTTTGGACTATGTGCTTTTGATTTGTATATGTCATGCTATGGGCGATAGCCATTGATGCTGACTTGCTGTTCTTTTATTGTTGTGCCCTGATTTATTTTCTTGAACATTGAAATAATAAAAAAACGTTTCACTTCTAAAATCCCTTTTCTTTTACGTTCATTAATGGACACAGCTCTTCCAAATCTTGACCTTAGGGTTATAGTGCCATCTACAGGAGTAGGACATTAGGCAGAAAAGAACACTGCACCACCTATGGGCAGTCCTATCTGGTATAAAACCCCCTCTCCACTAAAGGCAATCCATTTTCTTTTCTGCCTAGTGTACGAGTATAAACTGGCTCCCTGCTGGAACCTCTGGTTCCGTAGCCTTCTTTTCTTCTCATTTTTCTTTTTCCTGGGATTCTTTTCTGCGGAGATCTTCAATCAACAGCCAGGTCGGGTGACAGGCTGGATAGTATAGATCCAGTGGTCACCCCAGTTTGGCCAATGAGTGTGCGCAGACTGCTAGCTCAGCAGTCGGTCGGCTGCGACGTGCCGCATCCTGGACAAAGGCAGGCCAGCAAGTTAAACATTTTGTGGGGACATATATGACTGGGTCAAAAAGCTGTTGGTATTTAAGTTAAACAATCCGCCCCCACTTAAATTCCCACCACTGCGCCTAGAATATAAAGTCCTACCTGAAATGAAGCTGCCACTTAAAGTATTATGAACTGTGGGTAGTGTTTTTATCCTTAAATTATAGTGACTAAAGGAAAAAACAGTGGTGCTTAATTTAAAACGTGAGTATCTATTCAACCTAACTGTGAAAAACTGTGTAATAAATGAACAATCAAATCACCCTGTGACAACTGAATCACATACGTGAGTAAATCTACCACAATATAAACAAAAAGTCTATATAGTTTTCAAAATGTCCTTGACTTACAGTGTTTTCTTATTCCATCCACCACCCCACACCTCACCGACTCCCAATGCCTACACTTGCGTGTCAGGCTAAAGCGCTTTCAAACCACATAGAAAGGGTTAAATCGACAATCCGATATCCAAATGTGTATGCAAGGATCACTCCACATGTAAAATAATAAAGGTGCTCCAATAGTGTAAAAAAAGTATAAATCAGTTTATTGTGAACACTTCAACTGTTACACTCACATTACATAAAATCCAAAGCCAGTAAAAACTCAGAATCACAGCAAGCGTTTCTAATGGATAACACAGTGTTGGACTGCGGTCACGGCGGACCCGAGGTGTGCAGGCGTTATATCGTATCTCTCACCCCGTCCTCTGTGTCTGGCCACAGTATCGATTCACCACTTCCTTGTTCTGCTTCAAGCGTCACTGGTAATGATTGCCGTACAGCCACGCCCCCCGACATGTTTCGTCACAAACTGACTTATTCATGGGATTACAATCCCATGAATAATATATATGACAGTAATTCCGCGCTTAGGAATAAGAAGAAAGAGAGACTGCTGCCCCCCTAATGAATAAATATCACCGAGGTGATATCTAAAAATGGATAATATTCTAAGCAGGGGAATTGGCGCTGTCCAGCTATATGTGCATAGAGGAATATAAAACGGAATAATTGTAAAAGAACAATACGTGACAGGGGCTAGGTGTACCACATACAAACAATACCCTTAGTGGATAATAATAAGGTGCAACAGGCTCCTAAACATAAAGAATGTGCCCTAATATCAATTTAACAGATGCCCATGTGTACGTGGAGAGATATGCCTCAAAAATAGAGTATATAAAATACAACCAGTGTCCCTAGCAGAAAAAGCAATAAAGTGCAATGGTGCTTCTAGACAAATATGTAAATGTGCCTTAACCTCAAAAAATCAACTTCCAAATGAGTATATAGAAAAGGGATAAGTGTGCTCGCAAGTAGATGAAAAAATAGTGGCAATCAAAATAGTATTGGCACATCAAGTAGACAATTTTAGACAATAATAGCATAGAAAAATTAAAAATTAAAAATCCCCAACAAGTGTGTATAGAATTAAAAATAAAATGTATATAAAAAAGGTATATAAAAAAGGTGAAACATAAATGTTCAAATTCCAAGTCCCAAAGATGTGTCCTTATGGTGGAAAAAAACGTGATCTCCGTTTTAACTGGTGTAGTCCCCGTCCTCCGTTACACCCCCACTCGTGCTTGCACTCACCGGACTACCTCACCCCTGCAGGGGTAAAGGCATGTGTGGAAAAATCCCGCGGTGGCGAGTCCAAGGAGCGCTCCTCCGTCCAGGGGTATGGTATCCTTAGTGATATCCCCAATACCAGACATCCATCATTCCTTAGATGTAGTGACTGTATTTGTATTCATTGCTTATTTTCACGTGGTGATCTTGCCACTTCCCTTCCTGTGCGGCTGCTGTGCACACACCGGCATCTGCGATGCCGGTGTGTGCACAGCAGCCGCAAAGGAAGGGAAGTGGCAAGATCACCACGTGAAAATAAGCAATGAATACAAATACAGTCACTACATCTAAGGAATGATGGATGTCTGGTATTGGGGATATCACTAAGGATACCATACCCCTGGACGGAGGAGCGCTCCTTGGACTCGCCACCGCGGGATTTTTCCACACATGCCTTTACCCCTGAAGGGGTGAGGTAGTCCGGTGAGTGCAAGCACGAGTGGGGGTGTAACGGAGGACGGGGACTACACCAGTTAAAACGGAGATCACGTTTTTTTCCACCATAAGGACACATCTTTGGGACTTGGAATTTGAACATTTATGTTTCACCTTTTTTATATACCTTTTTTATATACATTTTATTTTTAATTCTATACACACTTGTTGGGGATTTTTAATTTTTAATTTTTCTATGCTATTATTGTCTATAATTGTCTACTTGATGTGCCAATACTATTTTGATTGCCACTATTTTTTCATCTACTTGCGAGCACACTTATCCCTTTTCTATATACTCATTTGGAAGTTGATTTTTTGAGGTTAAGGCACATTTACATATTTGTCTAGAAGCACCATTGCACTTTATTGCTTTTTCTGCTAGGGACACTGGTTGTATTTTATATACTCTATTTTTGAGGCATATCTCTCCACGTACACATGGGCATCTGTTAAATTGATATTAGGGCACATTCTTTATGTTTAGGAGCCTGTTGCACCTTATTATTATCCACTAAGGGTATTGTTTGTATGTGGTACACCTAGCCCCTGTCACGTATTGTTCTTTTACAATTATTCCGTTTTATATTCCTCTATGCACATATAGCTGGACAGCGCCAATTCCCCTGCTTAGAATATAATCCCATGAATAAGTCAGTTTGTGACGAAACATGTTGGAGGCGTGGCTGTACGGCAATTTATCACCAGTGACGCTTGAAGCCGAACTAGGAAGTAGTGATTTGATACTTTGGTGTGGTGGATGGAATAAGAAGACACTATAAGTCGAGGACATTTTGAAAACTATATGGACTTTTTGTTTATATCGTGGTAGATTTACTCACGTATGTGATTCACTTGTCACAGGGTGATTTAATTGTTCATTTTTAACACAGTTTTTCACCGTTAGGTTGAATAGATATTCACGTTTTAAATTAAGCGCCACAGTTGTTTTCCTTTTTTCCTTTAGTCACTATATTTTATTTAAGTATAAAAACACTACCCACAGATATGACTGGGTGCCTGTAGTCTGAATCACAATGCTACCTTGGCCGACAGCACCCCACTTCAGTGGAGAGGAAGATCTGTCACAGGATTCTAATCCACATGCTCCGCGTGGATTGATAAGTAGATGCCCCCTCCTTTCCTTCCTTGGATGCAGAGTGGGGCACTAGTACTCCCTGGGGAGGTCTGTTTATAAGGTGTCAACTCCTCCCCATGGGTCTGGGTTGCCTTACAAGCCCCCCCCTCCCTAGGCCCGTGTGTGGAGATGGGTACCCAGTACCCTTCGTCCCCCCATGAATTGGCTAGGTTGTGGGATGTACTTGTGGGGATGTTTATGCAGTGCATGCCAATGCAGTCCAGCTTGTCCGTTCCCCTAGTTAAATGACAGGGCAGCCCCCTGAACTCAGCAGGGCCAACTGGTGTCTACACAGCACTGCCCCCCCCCCCCAGGGTCGGACCCCGAGGCAGGGTGGTGGTTCCATTTTGACTGTGGGCTGTAGCCTTTACTGTCCCATATCCTTGTATGCTACATGGTGCCTGATGTGTATGGGGGCTGTTGGTGTGGCCTCAGCAGGTTTTGGGGACACTGCAGTGCCACTGCATGGTTGGAAAGGTAAGGTGCAGCCCTCCTGGAGTTTTGTTTGGTCACACAGGTGCAACTTGAGGGTTCTGTGGCTGTGGCACTACGGGGCTGTTGGTGACCTTAAACATGCACATTGTGGGTAGTACCCCATTATGGCCTGGTCAACTGTTGCTATGATGCCAGTGGTCTATGGCTCTGGAGGCAGCAGAGGAGGGGGACTGGGGCACTCCCCAGTCCCCGAGGGACCTGCGAGTTCTGAGGCCTTGTCCGGCTTGTCAACTATATACCCTTCCCTGCTGATACTGCTTGACAGGTCAGTTTAAGGTAGGTGGAGGCTATCTGGAGTGTCATGCCCGGTGTCCCAGCTGCTCCTGTTAAGCCCATGGTGATGGCATGGTTCGTGCCCCCGCTAGGGCGATTTGTGCTTTCTATGCTTTGGCATCTGTGTCTCTGGTTTGTGAGGTGGGTACCTGGTCATCTGTGTACACCTTTACAAAGTTGATGTATTTGCGTCTTAGTATGCTCGTTTTGGCCACAACGTTTTGCTGGCTACTGTTACAGATTCCTTGTTTGCCCTCTTAGTGGTTGTTTGGGTGGTTGGCTTGTTTGCCTGGTTGCTCCTGTGTTTTTATATATTTATTTTTTTGGTTTGCCCGCCCCTCGTGGAGGCACTGCTTTGAGAGATACCTTTGGTCAAGGTCACAAGAGCTGTGTTGGTCAATGAACCTAAGGAAACATGTTTTTTTTGGTAACTCACTGTAATATCTCTGTCTTCATTGACGGACACAGCACCCACCCCTCTATTGGAGTTTTGTACTTCTGACTGATTTGTTTTGAACTTGATTGCCTATAGCAGAGAGGGGGGTTTTATACCAGCTAGGACTGCTGGGTTCTTTTCTGCCTAGTGTCCTACTCCTGTAGGTGGGGCTATAACCCTATGGTCTAGATTCAGAAGAGCTGTGTCTGTCAATGAACTCAGAGAAAGGGATTTTATGGCCAGTAACAATAAAAATATTTTTTTTTTCTGATCATGACCATGTCCCATTGTTATAGCACAAATAGCCAAGCCTGAACCAAGTGAGATGGATATACAGATTTCTCAGACTTCAAGCAAGCTTACAGCAGCTTCTACCACACATCTACGTGGAGTTAAAACAAAGGAGGCTGTAGAAAATGTCCCTAGTCCCACTCACCCACCTGTAGTTATTAATGCAACAGATGATGATGAGGATGATGATGGTGAGTACAATTGTTTCACAAGCAAAGTCCTTGTTGCAGAATGTTTACTTTTTAATGGCCTTTCTAACTATGTCATGTCTAAAGATCAAATTTCAGAGGAAGGAGATGCACTCAAGCCTTCTGGTAATCAAGGAGCACGGCATGTAACAACCCAGAAAATGGATGTACTCAGTAAAGGTATGACAATAATGTCATATAATGTTGCAGAAATCTAAACTGTGACCCAACATAAAAGCTCCATTTTGTCTGTACAAGTTTTTGTGGTAGATCTGGAACTTTTATTGGGCTGATATTGCCGATGTATGTACTTGCTGCTGAAATGCAGAATAGAGGGCAGCACAGAAGTGATAGTGTGGTAATGTAAATCTCTGCAGGTTTGAGTCTCAAGCCAAATGCACTACTTTTGTATGGGGTGTCTGCTTACACAGCATGGAAAAGTTAGAGTTCATACCTTTTATCAATTCGAATAGTTATAACTCTGCTGTGACGTAATTGTCATCAGCAAGTTGAACTGCTTTAAGGGATATATTTACCTTTGGGAACATGTTACATGTTCCACCCATTTTTATGGTGGTACATGTAAAATGCTCACACTCCTGAGTTCTGTGCATGAATAGACTACAAGTACTGACACGCTTTGTGGCTAACAGCTTGTAGTTCCTAATGAACTACGGGGGCGCTGGGGAGCATACTCAGTTTGGTTCTTCCAGGACTGAAGTAACTGCCTGCCCATAGGAAGACAGCTGCACAGTCTGCAGAAGCCTGACACTGCACCTGCGATCTGCTGATCATGGGTGCAATGCTTTATAGGTTCCTAAAAAAATAAAAAAATAATGTAATTTTTTTTTTTTTTTTACCTGAAAAAAATGGCTATTATTATTATTATTATTATTTTTTTTTTTTTTTAACCACTTGAGCCCCGGACCATTATGCTGCCTAAAGGCCAGAGGTCTTTTTCCAATTTGGCACTGCGTCGCTTTAACTGCTAATTGCGCGGTCATGCAATGCTTTACCCAAACGAAATTTGCGTCCTTTTCTTCCCACAAATAGAGCTTTCTTTTGATGGTATTTGATCACCTCTGCAGTTTTTATTTTTTGCGCTATAAACGGAAAAAGACCGAAACTTTTGAAAAAAAATGATATTTTCTACTTTTTGTTTTAAAAAAAATCCAATAAACTCAATTTTAGTCATACATTTAGGCCAAAATGTATTCGGCCACATGTCTTTGGTAAAAAAAATGTCAATAAGCGTATATTTATTGGTTTGCGCAAAAGTTATAGCGTCTACAAACTAGGGTACATTTTCTGGAATTTACACAGCTTTTAGTTTGACTGCCTATGTCATTTCTTGAGGTGCTAAAATGGCAGAGCAGTACAAAACCCCCCCAAATGACCCCATTTTGGAAAGTAGACACCCCAAGGAAATTGCTGATAGGCATGTTGAACCCATTGAATATTTATTTTTTTTGTCCCAAGTGATTAAATAATGACAAAAAAAAAAAAAAATATTTACAAAAAGTTGTCACTAAATGATATATTGCTCACACAGGCCATGGGCCTATGTGGAATTGCACCCCAAAATACATTCAGCTACTTCTCCTGAGTACGGGGATACCACATGTGTGGGACTTTTTGGGAGCCTAGCCGCGTACGGGACCCCGAAAACCAATCACCGCCTTCAGGATTTCTAAGGGTGTAAATTTTTGATTTCACTCTTCACTGCCTATCACAGTTTCAGAGGCCATGGAATGCCCAGGTGGCACAAACCCCCCCCAAATGACCCCATTTTGGAAAGTAGTGGAAAGTAGACACCCCAAGCTATTTGCTGAGAGGCATATTGAGTCCATGGAATATTTTATATTTTGACACAAGTTGCGGGAAAGTGACACTTTTTTTTTTTTTTGCACAAAGTTGTCACTAAATGATATATTGCTCACACAGGCCATGGGCCTATGTGGAATTGCACCCCAAAATACATTTAGCTGCTTCTCCTGAGTATGGGGATACCACATGTGTGGGACTTTTTGGGAGCCTAGCCGCGTACGGGGCCCCGAAAACCAATCACCGCCTTCAGCGTTTTTAAGGGCGTGAATTTTTGATTTTACTCTTCACTGCCTATCACCGTTTCGGAGGCCATGGAATGCCCAGGTGGCACAAAACCCCCCCAAATGACCCCATTTTGGAAAGTAGACACCCCAAGCTATTTACTGAGAGGCATGGTGAGTATTTTGCAGCTCTCATTTGTTTTTGAAAATAAAGAAAGACAAGAAAAAACTTTTTTTTTTTTTCTTTTTTCAAATTTCAAAACTTTGTGACAAAAAGTGAGGTCTGCAAAATACTCACTATACCTCTCAGCAAATAGCTTGGGGTGTCTACTTTCCAAAATGGGGTCATTTGGGGGGGTTTTGAACTGTCCTGGCATTTTATGCACAACATTTAGAAGCTTATGTCACACATTACCCACTCTTCTAACCACTTGAAGACAAAGCCCTTTCTGACACTTATTGTTTACATGAAAAAGTTATTTTTTTTTGCAAGAAAATTACTTTGAACCCCCAAACATTATATATTTTTTTAAAGAAAATGCCCTACAGATTAAAATGGTGGGTGTTTCATTTTTTTTTTTTTCACACAGTATTTGCGCAGCGATTTTTCAAACGCATTTTTTGGGGAAAAAACACACTTTTTTAAATTTTAATGCACTAAAACACACTATATTGCCCAAATGTTTGATGAAATAAAAAAGATGATCTTAGGCCGAGTACATGGATACCAAACATGACATGCTTTACAATTGCGCACAAATGTGCAGTGGCAACAAAATAAATACATTTTTAAAAGCCTTTAAAAGCCTTTACAGGTTACCACTTTAGATTTGCAGAGGAGGTCTACTGCTAAAATTACTGCTCTCGATCTGACCTTCGCGGTGATGCCTCACATGCATGGTGCAATTGCTGTTTACGTTTGACGACAGACCGCCGCTTGCGTTCGCCTTAGCGCAAGAGCAGGGGGCGACGGGTGCTTTTTTTTTTTTTTTTTTTATTTATTTTTTTTTGCTTTTTTATCTTATTTTTAAACTGTTCCTTTCATTTTTTTTTTTTTTTTAAATCATTTTTATTGTTATCTCGGGGAATGTAAATATCCCCTATGATAGCAATAGGTAGTGACAGGTACTCTTTTTTTGAAAAAATTGGGGTCTATTAGTCCCTAGATCTCTCCACTGCCCTCAAAGCATCTGACCACACCAAGATCGGTGTGATAAAATGCTTCCCCAATTTCCCAATGGCGCTATTTACATCCGGCGAAATCGAAGTCATAAAATGCTTGTAGCTTCCGGTTTCTTAGGCCATAGAGATGTTTGGAGCCACTCTTGTCTCTGATCAGCTCTATGGTCAGCTGGCTGAATCACCGGCTGCATTCTCAGGTTCCCTGTTGAGACAGGAGAACCAGAGAAAAACACGGAGGACGGTGGGGGGGGGGCATTCCCTCCCACGGCTTGTAAAGGCAGTCTAGAGGCTAATTAGCCGCTAGGATTGCTTTTACATGAAAGCCGACCGCTGGCTGAAAAGAATGATACCAAGATGATACCTAAACCTGCAGGCATCATTCTGGTATAACCACTCAAAGTCGTGAATGGCGTACCTGAAGACAAAAAAATGGTTAACAATAAAGCACAGTAAAGTATAAATAATTACATACCTGAAAAACAAACATGATAAAACATAATAACAATAACAATAAAACATTGCAGAATAGAATACAGTAAAAAAAGAGCAGAACAATAGAGAGAGAGAATAGAGAGAGAGAACAATAAAACGACAACTATTTTTTTTTATTTTATATATATTTTTTTTTTTACACTTTTTTTGTAGCTAACTTTTATAACTGTAACCGGTTCCAGGTTCGGGTCTCTCAAAATGCGATGGCATCTTGGGAGACCCTGTGAAAGTGGGCCTAGTCTGTGGAATGCTGTACCCTACGCTAATACTCAACTAGTGAATGGTAGCGTTCAAAACATTCACCAATGCAAAGACCAAGATTGTCAGGACAGGAGGGACAATAATAGCGGGTGTCACGCCTATATCCGCGCTTGCTGCAGACACGACATCTTTTTGGGGGGGTTCATTGGGTAGGGGTACTCGGGAGGACATAAAGAAAATGCCTCTCATGCAGCCGACTGCATTTGGTTGGGGATGTGAATGGGGGAAGTACGGGCGCTGCAGAAGCGGTGGGTTCCCAATTAGGATTGGCGACTGCAGCAGGAAGGGCACTATGGGCATGACGGGCCTGTGTTTGTCTTCTTCTTGGTGGCAGCGGGACACTACTTGTGCTTGCCACCTTACCAGCTTGAACTGCACTTATGGGACTCGCCACGTCACCAAGTGTTACTGCAGCGCTGGTTTGACTACGACCGGGGTGTACTAGGCCGCTGGTGCTTGCCAGTTCAATAAAAAGCTTCCAAAAAAACTGTTAGTGATCGCAGGGATCAGGCCTGACTCTGCGAACGCTGCAGTTATGCGTTTAGTGTTTTGTAAGTGACAGTGATCGATCGATACTTCACTTGGGTGGGCTGGGTTGGACAGGTGGAGGGGCAAAACGCAGGTGCTAGCAGGTATCTGGGCTGATTCCGCTAACACTGCGTTTTTGGGAACCCTAAACTGCTGGGGACGCTAGTATAGATCTGATCTGATCAGATATTGATGCGATCAGATACTATACCACTAAGGGAGGTGTACCGTGCGTGGGTGTTAGTGGTACTGGCGCTAATCTGACGCTGCCTGGGGCCGGTGCTTGCTAGTACACCAAAATGCTACCAAAAAAACTGTTAGTGATCGCAGGGATCAGGCCTGACTCTGCGAATGCTGCAGTTATGCGTTTAGTGCCTTGTAAGTGACAGTGATCGATCGATACTGCACTTGGGCTGGGCCGGGCGGAGGGACAAAATGCAGGTGCTAGCAGGTATCTGGGCTGATCCCGCTAACACTGCGTTTTTGGGAACCCTAAACTGCTGGGGACGCTAGTATAGATCTGATCGGATCAGATATTGATCCGTACAGATACTATACCACTAAGGGAGGCGTATGCTGCGTGCGTGGGTGTTAGCGGTACTGGCGCTAATCTGACGCTGCCTGGGGCGACGCATATCACCGCCGGGCGATCGGGGGGCTAAACCTTTATTCGGTAATAAACGGCGGGTGCCCTGACACTATAAAAAATAAACGAACTAACCAGCGTCACCCGTAACGGTTATACGGTGATCAGTGGTGAAAGGGTTAACTAGGGGGCAATCAAGGGGTTAAAACATTTTTTAGATAGTATATGGGGGTCCCTGTCGCTATAAAACGCTGACGGCGAACCTAAATATTTACCTCACTAACTAGCGTCACCAGCGACACTAATACAGCGATCAGAAAAATGATCGCTTAGTGACACTGGTGACAGGGGGTGATCAAGGGGTTAAAACTTTATTAGGGGGGGTTAGGGGGGTACCCTAGACCTAAAGGGGGGTAATACTCACTGTCCCAACACTGTAACTGTCACAAACTGACACCAATGCAGTAATCAGAAAAAAAAAAAAAAAAACTGCTGGTGTCAGTTTGTGACAGGGAGGGGGGGGTGTGATTGGGGGGGGGATCGGGGGGCGATCGGGGGGGGATCGGGGTGTTTTGTGTGCCTGGCATGTTCTACTGTGTTGTGTTGTGTTGGTGCACTCACAGTGAAGTCTTCTCTCCTCGGTGCTGCAACGGAATACCGAGCCGAGGAGAGATGACATCATTTCCTTTGCTGCTGTTTAGCATACAGCAGCAAAGGAAGTGATCTGATTGGCCGGCGGCGATAGCGAGGGGGGGGGGCCACGAACGGATGTCCTCCCCCTCACCTCCCATCGCCGGGGGACAGAACGGGACCGCCTCGGGCACCGGGGGGGGTCCGATCGGGTCCCCCACCCGCGGGAGGCAAATCACGTACATGTACGTGATTTTGCCTGCCCGTGCCGCCTTGCCGACGTACATCAGCGTGAGGCGGTCCTTAAGTGGTTAAAGGTGAACCTAAAGCGTTTGTTACCCCCAGCACTTTATATTCCTGATGTTTGTCTGCTGTACCATGTACTTGTATGAGAAAGTATCCTGTTCTCTTTGTATTGCTTCCTTTGTGTGAAATCCCTGGTGTTCCTGCTAGTCCCCTTGCTTTCCTATTACAAACTGACAAAACTAAGCAGGAGAGCCCACTGTGGTCAGTTCTCTAGCTAAGCTGGAAACAGTGTACTCTCCTCCAACGATCAGATTTGTCCTAACATGCCCCCACTGCATTGTCATTCACTGGGAAGCTGTCTGCTTCTGCTGCCCCCCCCCCCCCTCCCAGCTCTTATACAGCTGAGAACAGAAGGAATGTGATCACTTATAAAAAAAGGGAAAATGGTCTTTTTTTTTTTTTAAATATCTATACAAAAATGTTTTACCTTTCATTTTTATTTTAATTTACATAAAGATACAGACTTTAGACACATTCAACAGCTTCTTTCAAAGCCAGACCCCACACATTCTCGAGAAGTGGAATGTAAACGCTTCCTGATGAAGCCAGACAGTGGAAGACAAAAGTTTGTCTACTTTTGATGACTGTATTTCCATTTGCCGTTTTATTTTAAAGTGTGGGAAAGCAAAAAATACCATAAAGTATCACATGGAATACAAAGTGAGACATTGCGGACATCAGGTATGCGTTTGATAGACCATATGTCACCATTGTATACCTAAGTGATCATCTAAGACAATGTCAGGTAGTGGGAACAGATAAATGTGGGACAGTTGAAGAAATATTCCACACAGAACACAAACTTAACCTCTCTTCCGAGACCAGATATGATAACTACTGTAGGATGAGATGTGTGCCAGATCCACAGTGTGAAGAAAATGACGATGGGTGTGGGAATGAGGCTGGAATGTGAGAGGAGGGGTGGATAGGTGGGGGCTTGGGGGAGCATCCAGAAGTGAAACGGAGGCTGGCAGAGAGGCAGTACATGGTGGTGACAAGAGGAAAACAAGAAAAGCCCAGTGGTGTCCAGTGTATCTGTCTGGCATTGCAGCAATTCCTGACGTGTTAGAATGTCATTAGGAGCAGTAGCATTGACAGCTGCGATGGACTGCAGCCGCATCACCCTGAATGCACCTGATCTCGGAGCCCAAGCAGGACCAGGCCTGGTTATTACTTGGATGGGAGACTGCTCGGGTATACCAGGTTCTGTGAGCTTTTCCCCTCCATAGTGAGGGAGGCGTCTGAGGCTGCTGTGTTTTCAGAGTATCTCGGGCCAGAGGATGCTAGGGCAGTCTCTGAGGTGGATCGCTCTGTCTTTAGGTTGACTCAGTTAGAAACCTGGTAGGTTAAGTATGCCTCTTAGGGACCTTCTGGGCTTGCTGCAAAGTTCTCAGCCTTTTGCCATGCATTTGCTCTTGGAGCAGAGATAACTTCCATAACAGGCTTATTATTGTAAAACACTTGACCAGTAGCGGTCCCAAAACCAAAAGAGGACATGAGGCCTATCTTGGATCTCAAGGCACTAGACAAATTTCTAAACGTCCATCTGCTTCAGATGGGATCAGTCCAAGCAGTAATGGGCTCTCTGCAAGAGGTAGATTATGGGTGTCCATAGTCATCAAGTTTTTCCAGGCTCATCAAACGTTTCTGCGATTTGCAGTAGAAAATCGGCACTTTTGTTTTGTGAGATTGCCCTTTGGGCTGGCCACAGCCCCCTGAGGGTTCACAAAGCTCCTAGCCCTGGTGCTGGACTTACTGAGGCTGCAGGGGGTGTTAATCTCAGAACACCTCAATGATCTTTGCTTAGGGAGCAGTCAGTTCTACGTTTAAAGCGAAATATAAGTAGGGATGGTCCTGATTTTTGAGTCTGTCGTGAATATTCAGTCAGAATAAGTTGTGCCTTTTTAAGGACAGGTTTCCCGCACAATAATTATCCTTGAGTAATTTTTAACGAAGATATTTTTAAGATACAAAATAAATCAATATGACACAGTCTATGCTTGTGAAACTTATTCACGGAGACGTGTGGTCATACGAAAAAGTTATTTATTGGTAAACAAACACAAATAATCACATGAAATTAAGATACAGATTGCGTTACATGAACATCTTGAAAATCAATAAAAACACTTGTAAAAATGGGCGTACCGTCCCTTTGACATAATACCACCATGATAACTTCTCGGTAGAATCAATAACCTTGTGAACTTGACACTTAAACAGAACATCTGTATTTCACACGTGCAACCGTTACTATACTGCAGGTAAGTAAGTGGTTAAAATTGTGAAATAAATTAGACGTTTGCTTTGTCAATAAATGTGGCAACTATGCAAAAAGAAAAATATAATGAAAAAATCTGAATCTTTAGAGAAAAATCTACAAGGCGGTTATTGATTAGGGAGAATGATTATCAACTGTATAATATTCAATACATCAATATCTGTGAGAACATATCAATATTTGAGAGAACATACAAGATAAAATCAACATGATATAATTACCCATTCCAGGATGGCTGTAGTTCCTATGGGCTAGTTACCAGAGTTAAGATGGCTGCCGTAGTTTCAAAATGGATACTCCTAAAGAGGATTTACTTCTTGTGACCTCCGAGTTCTAAGTATTAGGTGTTGAGGAATTTTCATGAATGTAAAGAGATGTATTCATGCATGGTGCATGAGTGTCAGTCTGGGAGTGTGTGTGTCTCCCAGTGTCCCCCCTCAGGGTGGATCCCTGAGCTCTCCCCCTGAGCTCTCTCCTCCTTCCGTTCGTTGGTCCTCCACTCTCATCTCCCTTGCCTCTAAATACCATTTCAGATAATAAGACCATAAAAATTATAATGGCTCTGCCCAAAAGGAGGTGGCTCACTTCCCATTGGGTTAGGAGACGTAATGATTAACTTCCTCTGGAAATTTAGTGAGTTCAAATAATACCACCTTCAACCACCAGGTGTCTCACACGTGTTTTGAGTCCATCCTTTTAAATTAATACGTTCTATTTTCATAAGGTGTATAATGGTAAGGATAAGTATATACCTTTAAATATTCTGGTTCTAATGCAAAATACACTCAGTGTAAGTTTGATTAATCATCATTACATAACTTGGTTATATAACTGTATCTCTATAAATGCATATCTGTAAAACTGGTCTATCTAGGAAATACACACATTGTTATATATTTCATCAATACTACATAAAAATGACTATATGGATACCTGTATAACTTCTGGTATCTCCACTGAACATTTGTTTATCTTAAGTGTAGGCTACAATCTTATAAGATTATAATCATGATTATATGTTTTTCCTAATACTATTTCATTACTTAAAACACTTCTACTTATAAAATCACACTTTCATATACATTTTCTTCATAGCAAAGTTGTTGGGTCCGCAGACGCCAACATTATAATGTCTCTGTGACCTACAATGTCAGAGATAGTTTAAAATGACTTATGATAACCTTATTGATACCTTATATTATTTTTGACTAGCACAATATTCAACTTTCACTAATGTGTTGAGAGGGACCTTGAACATTCTCACTGGGTGTTTAGAACTGACTTGTTTGTCTAAACCATCCTAAAAGTTCATACAATGGGTTCTGTTAGCCAAGGTGTTAGCTATTTAAACAGTTCTCCACTCGAACACAATGAGTGAGGTTATCTCTATGCGAGAAAAGTCTATGTCACCTTGTGTCCTGTGGCAGCTTTTGTTTATTCACAATACCATGTAAATATCTCCTTATTTTGTGACAGGAATAGTCTTTGTTCCAACAGCTTCCTTTACAATACATGCTTGTAAAAGTCTTCAATATTTGAGGTAGTAGAGAAAGGCTTGGTCAAACATGAGAATGTCCATTTTATCCTAAAAGTCCCCAAGAGGGCAACAGTTCAACTATTTAACATCACAGTTCATCCACTTGGTGAGGTCTAAGCATCTCTCATGTTTCTGCCAGTAAATATAAAATATATTTCTTCATGAATTCACAACAAGTTGTACGTAAGTTTGACTCGGACATTTGGTGTTTATTTGTCCACAAACAAACAAACATATGGGGCGTATATGGAGAAAAGAAGGAAATGGCGGCACTTACCAGCATAAAAATAGTTTTTCATTTCAGATCTATTAAAAAGGAGGGGACAGCCTGGACCCACATCTCATGTGGCTTCAGCAATTGCATTTCACACACCTGTGCTTAGTCATTGGGGCGCTCGCCGGAAGTTCACCCACTGCGGAGCGCCCCATAATGCACTGCAAGATCGCAGTGCATGGACAGCTGCTGATTGGCCAAAAGATGTACCTGACCTTTATGCTTTGGCCAATCACAGCGCTATGTATGTATTTATGTGTATATATATATATATATATTTACAGTTCAGCGTATTTAGTGGAGTCAGTGTAGTGTATATAATACAGCGCATAGAATATAGTGCAGTCAGTCTAGCTTATGCATATATAATACAATGGAAAATGTATAGTGTAGTGTGTATATATAATACAGCGGAGAGTATATAGTGTAGTCAGTGTAGTGTATAAAACAGTTCAGAGTATATAGTACAGTCAGTATAGTGTGTGTATATATAATACATTGCAGAGTATATAGTGTATAATTACAGTGGAGAATATATAGCGCAGTCAGTGTAGTGTATATATAATACAGTGCAGAGTATATAATACAGTGTATTGAAGTAATTAAGGGAAACCTTATGACAGAATTTAGCGTGGGGTCCCCCCAAAATTTATAGATTTTAAGGGGAACACATTTAAGCATGCAGCCTGGCAGTCCAGGAAAGGGAGGTGACGAGCAAGCAGCCCCCCCCTCCTGAACCATATCAGGCCGCCTGCCCTCAACATGGGGAGGGTGCTTTGGAGTGCCCCCCAAAGCACCTTGTCCCCATGTTGATGGGGACAAGGGCCTCTTCCCGTCAACCCTGGCTGGTGGTTGCCAGGGTCTGCGGATGGGGGGCTTTTCGGAATCTGGAAGCCCCCTTTAACCAGGGGGCCCCCAGATCCCGCCCCCTGTAATGTGAATGGGTATCGGGTACATTGTACCCCTACCCATTCACCAAAAAAAGTGTCAAAAAGTTAAAACCACAAGAGACAGTTTTTGACAATCCCTTACTTAAATTTTTTTTTTTAAAAAGTGTCCCGCGATGTACATCCATCTTCAATCGCGCTGCCTGACGAACCCAAAAAAAAGAAACTAAAAAAGCTCCGCCTTCATGGGAGACCTCCCCACGACTGCGGTCTCTTGGCTTTGACAGCTGTTATTTAGGCAAGGGCGAGGCCACCCGGTGACGTAACTGAGCGTCCTCTCCCCCTTCTGATATGAGAGTAACGTCGGGGGCGGGGTCTTCCGGTTAAGTCAGCGGGTGGCCCCCCCCATGCCTATATAACAGCTGTCAAAGCCAAAAGACAGCAGTCGCCGGGAGGCCTCCCATGGAGGCAGAGCTTTTTTTAGTTTTTCTATTTTTCAGGTCCGCGGGTGGTGTGATTGAAAATGAATGTATATCGCGGGACACAGTTTTTGACAGTTACTTTATTAAAAAAAAAAAAGTCTCTTGTGGTCTTCACTTTGACACTCTTTTTGGTGAATGGATTTTGGGGGGGTCCCCACGCCAATTTTTTTTTTTTTTACATTTTGACGTGTAATTATACTTTAAAATCAGCACTGGGGGGGGGCGACCCTATGTTTTTTTTTTCATTGATTTTTCATCTATATTGCCGGGAGCTGGCAATACATTACAGCCACAAGCAATTTTGAAGGACATATTTTTTTTCCTTTTTAGAAATGTCATTATTGCTGCAACATGTTCTATACATCGCACATATGTGCCACTTTACAGGCAGACTAAGTTGACCCCCAGGCACGATATTTAAAGGAATATTTCATTTTTATTGTACTTCCCCCTTAGACTTTTTAAATTTTAACTTCTTGTAAAACTCTTATAACTTTAACCAAATTGTATAACTATTTTAATATAAAGAAGGAATAAATAATATCTTTGCAATGTCAAATTATATTGCTCTGTAATATTAATGAATAAAATCTCTTCCATTCCAGGAAATTTCAATAACTAATTTCTACAATATAAGCCTTGATACATTATCATTGACACTGAACAATTATAAACACATTAAGTAATCTACTCATCTGTAGATACAGTGCCTTGCAAAAAGTATTCACCCCCTTGGCATTTTTCGTGTTTTGTTGCCTCACAACCTGGAATTAACATGGATTGTTTGAGGATTTGCATCATTTAATTTACAGAACATGCCCACATCTTTGAAGATTTTTTTATTTTTATTGTGAAGCAAACAACAAATAGGACAAAATAACAGAAAAAGTCAATGTGCATAACTATTCACCCCCGTAAAGTCAATACTGTTTAGAACCACCTTTTGCGGCTATCACAACTCCAAGTCACTTTGGATAAGTCTCTGAGTTTGCCACATCTTACCATCGGGATTTTTGCCCATTTCTCCTTGCAAAACTGCTCCAGCTCTTTCAAGTTGGATGGTTTGTGCTTGTGAACAGCAATCTTTAAGTCTGACCACAGATTTTCTATTGGATTGAGGTCTGGGCTTTGACTAGGCCATTCCAACACATTTACATGTTTCCCCTTAAACCACTCAAGTGTTGCTTTCGCAGTGTGTTTGGGGTCATTGTCCTGCTGAAAGGTGAACCTCCATCCTAGCCTCAAATCACATACAGAGTGGTACAGGTTTTGCTCAAGAATATCCCTGTATTTAGCACCATCCATCTTTCCCTCAACTCTGAACAGTTTCCCAGTCCCGACTGCAGAAAAACATCCCCACAGCACGATGCTGCCACCACCATGTTTCACTGTGGGTATGGTGATCTTTGGGTGATGTGATGTGTTGGGTTTTCTCCAGACATAGTTTTCTTTGATGGCCAAAAAGCACCTTCCACCATACATTTTGGGAGTATCCCACATGCCTTTTTGCAAACTCAAAACATGCCATTTTGTTTTTTGCTGAAAGTAATGGCTTGCTTCTGGCCACTCTGCCATAAAGCTCAACTCTATGGAGCGTATGGCTTATTGTCTTCCTATGTACAGATAATTCAGTCTCTGCTGTGGAACTCTGCAACTCCTCCAGGGTTACCTTAGGTCTCTGTGCTGCCTCTCTGATGCCCTCCTTACCCGCTCCGTGAGTTTTGGTGTGTGGCCGTCTCTTGCCAGGTTTGCTGTTCCATGTTCTTTCCATTTGGTTATGATAGATTTGATGGTGCTCCCAATCAAAGATTTTGAATTTTTTTTTATAACCTAACTGACTTGTACTTCTCAAAAACATTGTCCCTTACTTGTTTGGAGAGTTCCTTGGTCTTCATGGCAGTGTTTGGTTAGTTGCTCTTGCTTAGGTGTTACACACCTTTTTGAAAGTCCCCAGGGGCTGCATGTGTACGTAATCACGGATCATGTGACACTTAGATTGCAAATAGGTGGACATCCTTTCACTAATTATGTGACTTCTAAAGGTAATTGGTTGCACCAGAGCTTTTTATGGGCTTCATAACAAAGGGTGTGAATACATACGCACATGCCAATTATCAGTTTTTTGTTTCTGAAAAATTGTTTTATGTATATATTTTTCTAATTTTACTTCAAAAACTTTGTGTTCAGATCCATCACATATAATTCAGATTAAAAAAAACATTGAACTAAAGGCTGTAATGTAAAAAAATAGGTAAAAATCCAAGGGGAGTGAATACGTTTGCAAGGCACTGTACATAAAACCATTACATTCCCATTAATTGTCATTATTTTTATATATTTTATCTATCCATGACCAGCAAACATCTGTTTTCGATTTTCTTTTTTTTCAACATTCCATATTTAATTCAACAGTAACTCTGTTTAGACACATTAAATCAAATCCTTTTCTTCCACACAAGCCTGTATGTACTCTTATACCCTTTGTTTTTCCTTCTAAATATAATAAGTAGAGGTCGACCGATATATCGGCCGATATTTGGTGTTTTTTTCTTAATCGGCATCAGCCGATTGTGCTGATAAAAAAGGCCGATATAACTCAGCGCGACTTGCAAATGACTTCTGAAGTCAATACAAGTTGCCTGTAGTCTTCTGTGAAGCACTTCTCTCCCCTCTCTGGGCAGCCTGCCAAATCTGATAAAAAGAACCTGAATTGATACAATGTTTACACTTCTGAATGAGCTGAACTCTGTGTGTAGAAGTTCTCAGTTTAACCATTTAAAGACTAAATCTTTTCTGACATTTGTTGCTTACAAGTAAAAATCCTGTATTTTCTGCTAGAAAATCACTTAGAACCCCCAAACATTATATTTTTTTTTTTTTAGCAGAGGCCCTAGGGAATAAAATAGCGGTTGTTGCAATATTTTATGTCACACGGTATTTGCGCAGCGGTCTTTCAAACGCAATTTTTTAAAAAAAAAATACACTAATGAATTAAAAAAAAAACTAAGCAGTAAAGTTAGCCCATTTTTTTTAGTCAAAGTTTTGATTACCTGTTTTTGTGTATTTATTTTTAAGATATAGTTTTTTTTTTTTATATATTTTTTTTAATCTAAATTATACATACAAGTGAACTGATTGGAGGTTTGTTTTGTTTAATAAATGTTTAAATGTAAAAAAATTTCTGTATCACTTTAGGTTGCTTTCACACTGCAGCGGGCATGCGTTGACAGTAAAACGCTGCTAGTTTTAGTGGCGCTTTACCGTCATTTTAGTGGCGCTATTCGGCTGCTAGCGGGGTTAAATGCGCCCCTGAAGCGCCGCTGCCGAAACGCTTTGCAGGCGCTTTGGCAGCGGTGCGCATTCATTTCAATGGGCAGGAGTGGTGGTATACACCGCTCCAAAGATGCTGCTTGCAGGACTTTTTTTTAACATCCTGCCAGCGCATCGCCTCAGTGTGAAAGTACTCGGGCTTTCACACTGAGACTGCAGGGGAGCCGTTTAACAGGCACTTTACAGGTGCTATTTTTTAGCCCAAAATCGCCTGAAAAACGCCCCAGTGTGAAAGGGGTCTAACTGTTAAATTTGATGAGATGAAGGAAAAAAAAAAAAAAGAAAAAAAAAATCGGCCTTATATATCGGCCCAAAAAAATCGGCATCACATATCGGCCATCGGCCACCGAGATTTCTAAATATCGGCATCGGCCAGAGAAAAACCCATATCGGTCGACCTCTAATAATAAGCATCTTCTTCACTAGAAGTATATATTCATAAATTATATACGATTCCTAAATCTATTCCTTTAAAATTAGGATACATTTGTAATCTAATATTAATACTTCAAATGTACATTTTATTGTACATCCTTGTTAAAACAAACTATCCATCCAACTTTCCCATGTTGTGTTCTATCAAAATTAATAAAAAACACATTCTATGTGTACAAGTCTGTATTAACCACTTCAGCCCCGGAAGAATTTACCCCCTTCCTGACCAGAGCACTTTTTGCGATTCGGCACTGTGTCACTTTAACTGACAATTACGCTGTCGTGCGACGTGGCCCCCAAACAAAATTGACGTCCTTTTTTCCCCACAAATAGAGCTTTCTGTTGGTGGTATTTGATCGCCTCTGCGGTTTTTATTTTTTGCGCTATAAACAAAAATAGAGCGACAATTTTGAAAAAAACGCATTATTTTTTACTTTTTGCTAGAATAAATATCCCCCAAAAATATATAAAAAAAACAATTTTTTTTCCTCAGTTTAGACCGATACGTATATAATAAGCGATTATTGATCGGTTTGCGCAAAAGTTATAGCATTTACAAAATAGAGGATAGTTTTATGGCATTTTTATTAATAATTTTTTTTTTTTTAAATGGCGGCGATCAGTGATTTTTATCATGACTACGACATTATGGTGGACACATCGGACATTTTTGACACATTTTTGGGACCATTGTCATTTATACAGCAATCAGTGCTATAAAAATGCACTGATTCCTGTGTAAATGACACTGGCAGTGAAGGGATTAACCACTAGGGCGGGGAGGGGTTAAATCAGTACTAGGGAATGTTTTATAACTGTCAGGGGGATGGGCTGTGTGTGTGACGTCACTGATCTCTGCTCCGATGACAGGGAGCAGAGATCGAGTGACACTGTCACTAGGCAGAATGGGGAGATGCTGTTTACATCAGCATCTCCCCGTTCTTCCTCCCCGTGAGGCGATCGCGGGTATCCCCGCGGCGATCGAGTCCGCGGGACCTGCGACCCGACTCACGGAGCTTGCCGCGGGCCCGCTGGCCGCCTCTTAAAGGGCAACGTACAGGTACATGATTTTGCCTGTACGAGCCCTTCTACCTCAGTATATCTGCGTGAGGCGGTTGGCAAGCTGTTAATGTGTTCCTGTAAAATAATTAAGAAACCTCTCTTTGAAAGAATCCTTTCTTTGTTTGCCCTTTTTGTTTTTATTTTTACCAATTCTTTTGAAACAAAAAACTATAATCCCATATCACCTTAAAGAGGAGTTCCACCCAGGGGGGCCATTAAAAAAAAAAAAAATTAAAAGTCAGCAGCTACAAATACTGCAGCTGCTGACTTTTAATTGGACACTCACCTGTCCCTGGGTCCAGCGGTGCGGGGGATCGAAGCCCCGCTCGCCCCCCCCCTCCGCTCGTCGGCGCCGGCATTTCAACTGTGGGCGCCGGGCTGTGGCTTCACAGCCTGGCACCCACTGCGCGTGCGCGAGCGGCGCCGAGCGCCGTGATTGGCCGCTCAATCACCTGGGACCTGCAATGGGTCCCAGATGATTGACAGGAGGGAGGGAGAAGAGCCGAGCCCTTCCTGTGCCAGGGGGAAGTGATGTCACCAGCCCAGGCAGACGAAGGGGCAGACTACGAGGGACCACCTAGCAACAGGCATTTAGAGGTAAGTAAAAAAAAAAAAATATCCAAATGTTTTTTTGTTTTGTTTTTTAGAATTTTTTAGATATGTTTGTTTTTTTGGGTGGAACCCCACTTTAAGAATAATAAAATAACCTTCCCAGTTGGAATCCCAGTTGGTGTCTCAGTTGGCATCCCTGGTACTTTCAGATCTATAATTCTTAACCATAACTTTAGCTATTGGAATAAATTACTAAACCTACGCATTAAAAATAGACATCATTTCTATTTAATTTGTTTTGTGAGCAAACTTCTAAAATTCCTGTACCTGTTGTTGTTGGAATGTTTGCAACCACTCTTCTTTCTGTACAACAGATTGTAAATGCCGAAGTTTGCTAATCTCAAAAGACATAAAAACAATATACATTCTTCGTACTGTCATTATCTCAAAAAGTTAACAAACCTATGTTTAGAAAATACTAAAGTTTTTTTTAAAACTAGAAATATAGCAAGTAGATATGTCACCCAATCTTTACCTTTTTCTTGAATCATCTTGCCCCATTTAGACTTTATAATACTATTCATACCTTCTACAATACCTGAGTACTAAAGAGAAGAAACATTAAAACTTTACTAAAAGCCTAAAATTGCATACATGTCCTTCACTACCTATCTTATAAAATGAAAAACCATTGTCTGATTCCCTGGTTTGAAACCCAACCCCAATGGAATATGATATAAGTTCACAACAACTTAACTTTTGTTAAAACAATATTATTTTTTCTAAAATTACCCCAATTAGTTTATCAAAAAGAAACATTAACTAATAAAATATCCTTGTATCCTCCTGTAGCAGGAAAAAACAAATATAATCAATCTGTATAGGTTGCCAAATCTGTCAGTAATAGGTGCACTTTGTAGTATCAGGTTACTCTTTCCTTTTGGATTGTTTTATAAACAAATAAAACCATATTCAGAAGTTTGATGACAAAGTGCTCTAAAATGATTGTCAGAATTTCTTTTCATTGTCTTAAACAAAAAAAAATCAGTCAGTCGGGTACCAGGATATGCAAAAAGAAATATTTACATTTAAAAAGAACTCTATCCGTTATTGTTGGAATCAATTGTTTTTACAATACATTTTATCTCCATTATCAGTCTATACTGATTCTAACTAAGACAAGATTTCATAGTCCCCCTCTTTATCCTGTGACTAAATTTTAAATCTTGTAAAAATATATATTTTTACCAGATTATTGTATTTTTTTTTTCAATTTCTTTAATTTTGCAAAAGAAAAAACACTAATTTAGTTTGTTCTTAACTATATATTCTATTTCTGAAAGAAATTTGATCTTGTTGAAGTAGTTTATTTTTAAGAACCAACCATGCCTCTCATACAGTATGATTGAATGAACCACACGCTCTGTCACTCTGACTGCTAAACAAACAAATGGCATTCTTAACCACTTCCGGACCGCCGCACGCCAATATACGTCCTTATTTTGACGGAGGATATCATTGTTATGGCAGCAGCTAGCTGCCATAACCCTCGGTATCCTCTTATTCGGTCGGCGGTCCACTTTCCGATAAGAGTGGTCTCTGCGGCAGATTCGCCGCAAGATCCCTTTTATCGGCGAGGGGATTTTTGCAAATGGCTGCAATATAACAGAGTGAAAAATTTAAGGGGGTCTGAATACTTTCCGTCCCCACTGTGTGTGTGTGTGTGTGTGTGTGTGTGTATGTATATATATATATATATATATATATGTGTGTATATATATATATATATATATATATATATATATATATATATATATGTGTGTATATATATATATATATATATATATATATCTCAATTCCCGATAGCACAAGGACATACTTCTGAGCCTTAACATGGTAACCATCCCAGGTTATTTATTTTTTTTTTTTTAAATGCTAGTCCTGTGTGCGCTTAAAAAAAACCCACAAGCGATTAGATTTCGCCTGTTCTTTCTTTGCCTTTTGTCCTTTGTTTTTTGACCTTGGACAATCCATCTTCAAACCTCAAAATCCGACTTTCATATTAGCTCACCCAAAGAGTACATTTGCCTGTTGTACCTGCAATGGGGGATTTTTTAAAATAACATGAAGCCTTAAGTCCCTGTCATAATACTAATCCTTGGGCACCAACCCAATATCCTCACCTTCTTAGGGATTGACCTTGGCAGAAATCTCCACGTACGCAACGTTGCGTTTTAACACAAACCCTGAAAATCCTTTTTGGATTCCAAAATAACTTGAAGCATACCGTCCAGATGGCCTTGTCAATCAACCTCATAGGCTGGGTCTTTATTTATTTTTTTGTTTTCGTGCAAAGCAGCAAACTTTGGCTAGAGGTGAGAAAAACAGAAAAAAAACTCACCCTCTTTAGCAGGATAGTTTAACTGGAGTTAAGATTTATATTAGTCTTTTTTTCCAGGGCCGCATCTCCACCAAAATGTTAGGAATTTGTTTCATAGTAGAAATTGAATCCTTAGCTCGTACAGTACTTCAAGAAAAGTTGTTTATTTTCACATAACAAGGACAAGACTTACATAGTGACATCTGGTAACATATGGTATATCACTTGGCAAGGCTTCAGGAGAAAGGAGGAGCAAGAGATATCAGATGTTACATTCTCCATAGTGTAGGGTTTCTTCCCTCTCTTCCTAACCAACCATTCAACCTCTTGTATTCTTATACTATTTCGTAATGTTATGTCAGCACTTCACGAGAGTAACGCCCTTTCTTGCATATATGCTAATATGGATTTAGTCTATAGTTCAGTTACATAACTCCTCCTTTCATACTAATATAGAACTCAGAATAGAAGTTCATACACAGCAAATGACTCTTCTGTACTCTGTCAGTAACCTTCAGAAACTAACATTATTATTACATTATAACATTCAAAGAGAATTGGACAGATTGAGCGGACTTTACCGGTACCAGTGAAGGACCAATACTACATAATAATACTAAATCTTTTTTTTTTTTTTTTAAATTCTTTTTATTATAAGAATATAAATTTAAATACAAAACAAAGCCTATTGAGCATACCCAGGCTTAGGTAAAAACACACACATTAAAAGAAAAATAACAAAAGGTAAGGTGGTTGGTAACCAAGGTTTAGGAAATTGGAAGCGAGGTGTCTGGGGTGTGCCAAGTTAAAAGGATTGGGTGGTACATTCCCTGTATACAGTCCACTTCTAAGCAGTAAACAGAAACAAAACAGAGTATCCTAAGAAGGGGTTGCCGAAGATCCGACAGTATCTCTGGACTTG
Organism: Lithobates clamitans; assembly: GCA_037952925.1. Taxonomy (NCBI): domain Eukaryota; kingdom Metazoa; phylum Chordata; class Amphibia; order Anura; family Ranidae; genus Lithobates; species Lithobates clamitans. Next base: position 4,524,423 of record JBBGZY010000023.1, on the reverse strand, counting down.
GTCCAAATATCCCATACTTTGGAGAATTTTTTTGAACATCCCCTATATTCATGTGTAAATTTATACAGTGGGACCGCTTTGACTATATTCTTCCAATAATCTAAGGTGGGGAGCTGGGTGGATATCCATTTAAGGAGTATAGTCTTACGTGCATAAAACAATAGGAGGCCTATCAAAGCTCTCATAGATCGAGAGGTAGCTAGAAGGTGAATGAGACCTAAAAGGCAAACATCAATTGATAGTGGTATTGCAATTCTGGTGACTGTGCGAATGCATCGGGAAACCGCTGTCCAGAATAATTTTATTCCAGGACATTCCCAAAACACATGCAGGAAAATGGCAGGGTCGGCCGTACAGCGCCAACATTGTGAAGAGTGTGAGGGATAAATCTTCCGTAACCGTTGAGGTGTAAGATATACTCCTATGGAGAATTTTAAATTGGATTAATCTGTATCTGGCTGATACTAAGCTTTGCATAGGGTAGTCCCAAACATCCTCCCAGTCTTCAGAATCTAACTCCGGGACTTCCTCTCGCCATCGTGATAATAGTTTGTCAAGGCCATCATGGATGGAGGGTTGAAGAGACTTGTATATTGTAGAGAGTGGTTTACCCAGACTATCCCCCTGTAGCATAGCTTCAGTTCTGGAAAGGGTTAAGGTTATGGGCTGATTGCCAAATTGCTTCTGAAAGGCATGTCTCAACTGAAGGAACCTAAACAGGCATGAATTGGGGAGGACGTATTTCTCTTTAAGGGAGTCGAATGTCTGGAGTACACCCCCCTTACAGATTTGGCTAAGATATTTTATCCCTTTAGAGGCCCACACAGTGGGGTCGGGAATCAAGAAAAATTGCTTCAGGAAAGGGTTATGCCATAGAGGTGTATGTGGTAAGTAAGTAGATGAGAGCCTGGGATGTTGAAGCTGCCATGCCTTAATGACGGCAGTCATAGATTGGGTGAGAGGGAGCGATGCTAAACAACCCCTGTAAAGTATATTGCGTACTGCTTCATAAGAGCCGAGCAGTGCAGCCTCCAGCACCTTGGCAGCATTAGTCTCATCAGCTAGCAACCAGTTGTGGGCCTGGGTGAGCAGAGCTGCAAGGTAATATTTAAATAAGTTCGGACTTGCTAATCCACCTTCGGTCCATGGCCTTTGCAAGACCATCAGCCGAAACCTAGTCCTTTGAGTTCCCCAAAAGAACGAGGTTATTGCAGACTCAAACTGCCTAAAGTATTTTTTAGGGATCCACACTGGAGCATAGTGGAGGATATACAGTATAGAGGGTAGTAGCTTCATTTTGAAAAGATTAATCCTTACCACTAGTGAAAGGGGGAAGTGGGACCACGCTGATAGACGTTGTTTCGTCAGATTCCATAGCGGTAGAAGATTTAGGGCCACATAGTCAGATGCTTTTGGGGAAATCACTACCCCCAAGTATTTGGCAGAGGCAGTCCACTTAAGGGTTAAATTCGGGTCAGCACTGGCATCAGCCCCCCTATCTATGGGTAGGATTAGATATTTTTCCCAGTTGACCTTTAACCCTGTTAGGGGAGAATAAAAGGAGAGCAACGCCAGAGCCTCTTTAAGGAAAGGTCCAGGGTCTTTTAAGAAGAGGACCATGTCATCGGCATAACATGCTACTTTCTCTGTGATGGTGCCTTCTTGAATGCCTTCAATTAGGGGCGAGTTACGTATGGCCTGTGCTATGGGTTCCATTACAAGGCAAATAGCGCCGTGGGCAACGGGAACCCCTGTCTAGTCCCTCTGCCAATGGGAAACTCTCCCGATTGATTTGTGCCATAGGGGCTTTGTATAGGATCTTAATCCAGTTACAAAAACATGGACCAAAACCCATGGCATCCAAGACGGTCGACATGTACTCCCAATCTATCGAATCAAAAGCCTTCTCTATGTCAAGCATAACCAAAATTCTGGAGGCTGATTCATCAGGGGGAGCTGCAAGTGAGTTAAGACTCTGTGTAGATTAATGTCAGTTGATTTCCCGGGGATAAAGCTGGTTTGGTCAATACAGATCAAGGATGGTAAGATTTTGGTCAATCTTGTTGCTAGCACTTTAGTCAGTACTTTAAGATCGTAATTTAAAAGGGAAATCGGCCTATAAGTAGCACAGTACTTGGGGTCTTTCGCTGGCTTGGGTATGAGTAATAATATGTGCCTGATACATGGATGGGGGGAGGGACTGGGACTCGTAGCTTTCCGAGAAAACCTTGCATAGCCTGGGAGCTAGATGTTCAATTTGTAATTTATACCAATCTCCGGGTAGCCCGTCAGGTCCAGGAGTTTTATTAGGGGGAGATGAGTTAACCGCTTTTACTATTTTTTTTGGATAGAAATGTCTGCATCTAGTGAAGCAGCCTCCTCATCAGGCAGGGTCGACAAGGAGAGAGTGCGCAGAGTGTCCAGTAGAGATGAGAGATCTGGGGAAGGGCCCTGGTGATATAAGGCTTGAAAAAAACATTGAAACTCATTTAATATGTCGGGGTTGTTGGTTATAGAATCTCCAGTGTCGGAAAGCAGTTCGGAAACAACACTCAGACGCCGGGAATCCGCTACAAGGTTTGCCAGCATTCTACCATTTTTGTCCCCATACTCAAACAGCCTGCCAGCCTGTAAGGCAGCATCTGCATGAGTGAGGGAGGTGAGGTGAAGTTCAAGGTTCCTGTGAGCCTGTGCAAGTGTAGAGTAGTTGTCCCCACTGGGGAAGGACACGAACCCAGAAGCGGCATCAGACTCGGCCCGCTCCAGTAAGGACAACTGCGAGTTATACTCAACCCATGCAGTTTTAATGGCGGAGATAAATTGACAACGGATAAAAGCTTTAAAAGCATCCCACACCAACTGAGGGGATGCAGTGGAAACATTCACCTCCTAGAAGTGGGGGCCCAAGTCCTGCAGCAGCTCCTGCACCCTACCGTTATGGATCCATTTAGAATCCAAGATACCCACTCCCACCCGCACCATAATTTCCATTGGGTAATGGTCCGAGATGCCAGCCGGCAAGTAGGAAACATCCCGAATGGCAGATAGCATAAGTCTCGAGCCAAACGCCAAATCAATGCGGGAGCCAGATTTGTGTGAGGCAGAGTAATGAGAGTAGAAACGGTCTAAAGGTAAGAATTTGTTTCTCCAGATCTCTTAAGTCAAAGGTATGCGCCCAGGACTCAAGGTCCTGACAGGACGTCCGCTGGGGATTGGAGGAATCCAAGTCCGCATTGAAGTCTCCAGCCCAGATGACTCTAGAGAGCTGTAATGGTGCCAATTTCTCCTGGATGGTATATAGTATGCCAGGAGAAAAGGGTGGGGAGACATAAACATTGACAAATGCATATTTCACATTACCTATTTCCAAAACCAAGATAATGTATCTGCCTCCCGCTTCCGAACATACCTGTAACACCTTGTAAGCAAGAGATTTATGTAGAAGAATGGCGACTCCCCTGGCATCACTACTATACGTAGTATGAAATGCTTGTTGCACCCAAGCCCTACTGAGGGAGAGAATTTTATTCCCCAGGATTAGGGATGAGCCGAACACCCCCCTGTTCGGTTCGCACCAGAACATGCGAACAGGCGTTCTCGTCTAGCATCTCCTCCACGGCGTCTTCTATCTTCTTCTCCTCGGGCCGCTCCGCACCCATGGCATGGGGGGAGGCTCCTGCTCTTCTCGTCTTCTCTTCTTCATTTTCTTCTCCGGGCCGCTATCCAATATGTCCCATATTGACTCTAGGAGGGGTTTCATAAAGTTGAATTACAGGGACTGGTTCATCTCAAGGTATTCAACCAGTCACCTGTGTCAGTTGGGGAGTCGAAGAAACAAACAGCCATTATATGGGACCCTAAGGCGGCTAGGGTACATCATGCTGTATTTAATGTTCTTTTCCCGTAGGCGCCTACGGACTTCGTTAAAGGTTTTCCACTTACGTTGCAGCTCCGCTGAGAAACCAAGAAACAGTAGAACAGAGGAGTCACCATGCTGAAGTGTGGGGTGTTTGCGGGCCTCGGAGAGAATCCTGTCCCAATCTCTGTAGTTAAGAAAACGAACAAGGAAATGTCTGGGATTTGCTCCAGGGATAGCACGCCCTGTGGGTACCCGGTGGGCGTGTTCCACAACGTAGGTTGGGGAGACCTCAGCAAAGCCTAGCAAGTTCTTGAAGAACCCCTCCGCAAATTCAGCTGGCCGATCTCCCTCCTCACCCTCTGGGAGACCTAGGACATGGACATTGTTGCGTCTCCCCCTGTTTTCTGCATCATCAGATTTAGTGACAAGCATTTGTATTGTGTGTTGTAGGTCAGCTATTGTATTCGTCTGAGTTGCCGTGAGGTCCTCAGTGGCGGATATTCAGGATTCTGTTTGTCAGCCGACCCCTGATTTTATCGAGATCGTTTCTTATGCGATTGCATTCTTCCGTGAGATGATCTATTTTTACAAGCATGTATGTTTTGCCGTTTTCAATGGCCGCCAGGATCAGCGCAGTACCATCTGGATTGGATGGGGGGCAGGAGGAGCTGCGTTCAAGGATGTTCCAGGCTCCATATCTAGCTCCGACAGTAGGGCTTGCAGTCTGCCCACAAGAGAGGTGTCAGTATGTGTAGCTGGGGTGGGTGGGCGGCTCGGCGCATTTTTGTTTACCCCCCCTTTTTTGGAGGGCCCATTGGTTTGGAGGGGAGAGGAGCACTGCACAGACCTGAGACCGTTCACCCCACAGCAACTATCACTGTCTCTGTGCAATGAGATGCACTAGATTTGGGAGGCACAGTGTGTCTTTTTATTTCAGAGAGCCAGCCACAGCAAGGGTCTCAGGGAGTCATTCCACACTCATAGCTTTGTCACACATTGAGGGGGTTAGATGGCACTCACTCGGGCCTCTGGACAGGGGGTGTTGGAGCCAGGCAGGGTATGATGTCAGGGGTCAGCGGCACCTACTGTCCGCACTGCTGTTTCTCCACCATCCAGCCGCATCTCCAGGGAGGCAGGATGGGGCCAGGAGCGTAGTGTGGACTTTCCTCACTTGTTCCTCAGCGATGTCTGCAGGCCTAGCGTGCAAGATGGCGGCGGATCACAGGGACACTAAAGGGCCGCGGCCTGTGCCCTGGCTGTTTCACTCACAGATCCTTGGTTGGAAAAGGGCTGCAGGATGGAGCTAATTGCCTGGTAACTGTCTGCAGGGGGTGCAGGGTCCGCTGCTGCCACGGATGGGCCCCGTGCCTAATAACGGCCGCCGCGGACTAGGCCGCAAGTACGATGCTCGCTGGAGCAGCCGCCGCTCAGGAGATATTCACCTGGGGGGATGCCCAGCAGCCAGCTGAGTCTTGTGGCAGCGTATCTGGGCTTGTAATCGGCCAGATGGAGACTGAAGTCCGGACAATGGCCGCCGCGGACTAGGCCGCAAACACGGCGCTCATCCGGGAGGCCTCCGCGCAGGAAATATACACCTGGGGGGATGAGCCGTGTGGCAGCGTCCCTGGGCTTGCAGCTGGCCAGATGGAGATGATGTCCAGACTAGGCCGCAACCACGATGCCCGCCGGAACGGCCGCCGCCCAGGAGATATCCACCTGGGGAGATGCACAGCAGCCAGCTGAGTCTTGTGGCAGCGTATCTGGGCTTGTAATCGGCCAGATGGAGACTGAAGTCCGGACAATGGCCGCCGCGGACTAGGCCGCAAACACGGCGCTCATCCGGGAGGCCTCCGCGCAGGAAATATACACCTGGGGGGATGCTCAGCAGCCAGCGGAGCGGGATGAGGTGAGTGGTGGTGTCCCTGGGCGTGTAGGCAGTCAGATGGATGAGGATTAGGTTAGGATGCTCTGGAGCTCCTCTTAGACACGTCTGCTGCGGTTCACATCCGTTCACGCCCAATACTAAATCTCTTTATTACAAAAGTTATTTTACAAGAAAATTATTAGGTTAAAATGTGTTAGTACACTATAAAAACAAAAAGAATAGAGCTCTCATTAATTTGACTACTTATTTGATATCATAATAAATCTCTGTTGCTACTAGGTCAAAAGAGGTTGACGTTTTTACTTTATGCTTCCTCAGGACCTTATTCCCTTGACTATAGACTGAGATCCTGTATAGAACAGAAAGGAGAGGGAAACGTAAGATTATGGTCAAATGAGTGCAGCATCACATTTAATCAATATAGTACACGTGCATACATGGAAATACAATGTGCGAAGAGTGCCACTTACAGATGGAAAAGCACTCAGAGTTGGCGTGCCTAGTGTCATCCTGAGGCGGTTCACCAAAAATGTCTTCTAAAGATGGATAAACCCACAGACAGAATTGACCAAATTTTAGCCTGCGCCGCCTTTCAATCCCACTGTAATGGGGAAGCAGAGATCCTCAGCACCTGCCAGCCGCTCCCTGTCAGCTCCTCCGCCGCTGATCACTGAATTTTTCTCTCGGTGAGGATCAATGGCTCCAGATGCTGGCAAGATGGTGCTGTCACCTCCTCTCCTGCACTTCTGCCTTCTGCAGCTCTTCTGCCTGCTGCTCAGTTGCTAGGACATGGATCAGAGGGCTCGGGGAGCTCACCCATTCCTTGCATGCATCCTCCACTTCCTCCTCTCCATGTACCAGGACTGCATAGACAAAGGTAGCGCTCTCCCTCCTTAACTTCCTGCTTAAATCTGCCTGATGAGCAACTGATGGTGCAACAATCCCCACAGTGGCAAAGGAGCACACTGACCGGGACCCCGTGCAATCACTTCCGCAAGGCTCACAAGGTGCAATAGCATAGAAATGCCACAACTACTCCCAAATCAAAAAAACCCAATAAATATCAACAACCATCCAGGGCTGTTCTGAGAAGCCTCCCACACTGCTACCTCAACCTGCTACTCTTTCCCCCCAGGGGGCCTACAACTACCAGTCTCCCACTCAGAGTGCTCACCGCCTTCCACCTAAGCCTGATGCTCATGGTAGTTGCTTTGATTCCTTTCTTCTTTTTAAATGTTTATTGAAACACATGCAGAAAAGGGAGGAGTCTGACGACGCTGGCAGGCTGCACGCCGTGAGGAGTCCGTAACCTCTGCCTCTAGGATGAACGATTGCGAACGCCGCTATGCCCCTCCACCGTATCTGCTTACTTGCACTCTCCACATGAGCATCCCCCCTGCTGAGAGAGGAGACGAAGAGGAGTTGTTTGTAGCCGGCGTGGAAGACGGAGAGGGAACGTTCAGTGCTTCTGAGTTACCTCTCCTACGCGTCCCGGCTGCCTGTGCTCGATTGCTCAAGTGTTAGTGCTCTCGTGGTGAACTGCGCTCAGTGTTCGACAGGGAGGTGAACAAGTAGTACCGAGAGGAGCCAAAAAGGACCCGAAAAGACCTGAAAGAGCGCACGGACAGGGGCTGCGGGCTTGAGGGAAACGGACGCTGGTGGTTGCGCTCTCCTATCCTCCCTCCACAAATAAGTAAATTTTTTGAATAAAGATAAAGAATGGGAAAGGAAGAAAATTAATTAAAATGTGTTTGTATTAGAAGGAAGGGAAAGAAAAGGAGAAGAGAGGAGGGGGAAATGAGAGAAGGAAAAAGAGAAAAAATATAATGGAAGAGTCTGTGATACTGAAGGAATGAGTCTATAGAGGAAATACTGAGAAGAAGCTTGTGTATTAATGCAATGTATTAAAACAAAAATCAGATGCTACAAAGTGATGTAATACAGAAGTACACATACTAGCACATATGCTAAAGGTTTGCAGTGGTATATTTGCATTAGTATTTGTAACTGGCAGCAGAGTAATCCCATGAACGATCAGAGATTGTTAGACAAACAATAAACGATTAAACGATTAAACGATCGACTAGGAATGGATGGACATAAGAACGGTAAACTGCAAAATTTTTTCCTATATATTTTACGTCTCACGGAGCTGTGTTTATAAGGAAGAAAAGAGACATAAAGGAAAATATATATGTCTTGGTGATATAACGCAAGACATATTTTGAGAGGTTGCCCTTTTTTTTTCTCCCCCTTCACTAAATGAGGGGTAAAATGGCAAAAAGTGCCGGAGCGGTAGCTAAATCACAGTGGACTAGTTTAGGCCCCAGCCCCGTCCCCATTAACAGTTCTATAACACAAGGAAATGGGGAGGGAGAAAGACAACAGATTACAAAGGGCCGACAGACAGATACTAAGGAGAGGAAGGAGAAAAAAAGAGAAAAAGGGTCAGAGCAAGACAGCAGTGGAAACCAGCTTACTCTCAGAATTCAGAATGGACCAAGACTTGGAAGTGGATGAGGAAGGAGAAAGTAGAAAGGAGGAAGATTAACATGCAGCTCAATTACCAACAAAATCTGATATGGAAAAAATGTTTGCGGCCCTGGAAAACTCTTTAAAGGCAGAAATGACAACAATACATAAGGATTTGGGCCATATGCTCTCAAGAGTCGAAGAAGTGGAGACAAAAGCAGATTCCCACTTAAGAATGATAAGAGCTGAGGGGCAAAATAAACATATTAAAAAAGGAACAACAGGAACAAACTTATAAAATAGAAGATCAAGAAAACAGGGAACGAAGGAAAAATCTCAGAATCCGAGGCCTCCCTGAGCCTATACAAGCAGAAAATCTAATAATAAATATAAGATTTTTTGGGAAAAGAAGAAACCAACATAATAAAAATAGAAATAGCACACAAAAGAAAGACCCCAAGGGCTCTCAATGGAGAAACCAAGAGACATAATCGTTCGATTTAAAAACTGGGAAGAAAAAAATCAAATCTGGACGACTTTGAAGAGAAAACCACCAATTAAATATGCAGGAAAAATGATAGAAAGAAACGTTAAGAAGAAAGACGCTAAAACCTTTACTGAAAATCCTTCAAGAACAGGAAATACAATATAACTGGGGTTTCCCTGCATGCTTGATCGCTAAGAGAAATGGAAGAAGCGCTAGATTAAGATTCATAGAAGAGATTTCAGGTTTTTGTAATAAACTAGAAATCCCATTACCAGAAAATCCTAGAGACTTAAGTCCTAGACAAGAACAAACGACGACACAAGATGAAACACAATGGCAACTGAGCTCAAGAAACGGAGTACATGAAATAACGTCATAAACTGAAGCTGAATGGAACATGAGCTTAAAAAAAGAGTAATAGACTAAAAACGATAAGATTCCCTAATACTTAGAGGGGGGAGGGGAGGGGGCGGAGGTGGGAGAGGGGGGAGTGCGACAGGGGGAAAGGGGAAGGAAAAGAGAAAGGAAAAAGAGAAGGGGGGAAAAGGGAAAAAAGAAAGAAAACATGGTGCAGAGTTCGGGACTTATGGTGTGCTCAGGGGGTCACCCTTTCTTAACACAAGAGAGGCAGGCCCAGCGCGCCTAATAGTTTTCCACCTCGGTCAAAGGAGAGCAGAGGGGGCAAGGACGTGCCCCACAAAATTAAAATTGTCTTCTGCTCTAGAGACCATGAGATCAAATTATCAACAAAGAGGGGGCGGGGGGAGGAAAGGGGAGGGAAAATATGGGGGAGGAGGAAGGGAAAGGGAGGGAGGTTTGTTTGTATAAGAGGATACAGTGTCCCATTGCCCTGGAAAAAAGTTAAGGTACCCACGCGTGTCGACCCGGGGGGAGGGGCCCTGGGAAGACACGTGGGGATTAGAAAAAAATGGAAGATACGAATAGTGTAAAAATTGTCATATAATGTCCGAGGATTAAACTCGCCAGGGAAGAGAAGCATAATGGTACGAGAAATGGAAAGAAGTAAGGCTGAAATAATATTTCTTCAGGAGACACATATTATCCAAAATTCAAATAGTAAAATATACTCAAGAAATATCCCAACATGGTCCCATGGAGATTCGCCAATAAAAAGGGCAAAAGGAGTGGCTATTGGATTGGGGAAAATATTAGTTTTATAATAGAACAGAGAAAAGTTGACCCAGAAGGACGCTTCCTCTTCCTTATAGGATCCATACAGGGTATAAAGTGCACACCTGCTAATGTATACTGCCCCAATACAAACCCTAAAAAATATTTGATGGAAATATTAAAATATCTAATGGAATTTAAACAAGGTAAATTAATACTGGCAGGAGACTTCAATTTCTCCATGGATCACAGATTAGACAGTACTTCAAATGCAATAGACAGAGAAATAAGACAACTAAGGAAGTTAAAAAAAAAACTATATGGGCGGTGCCAAGGGAAATGGACGTCTGACACAGTAGCTCCGCTCCACCCGGGCCTTTCACGGCATCCCGAGGGCTATTAACAGCTCAAATAACTACGTTTCTTGCACCCCTCGAGCCACACAACACTGGTGCATGCCGTAGAAGAGAAGGAAATCCTGAGGCTCTGCTCAGAACACCCCAACTCACTATCTCCTCCGCACGCGGGAAAGATACAGTATGTCTCAAGATGGCGAGGAAAGGGGACTCTCCTGCCCAAACTCCTCCATCAGGGCCCACTCCCTCCCCAACCACAAGCAGCACGAGTGAGTACCACACTACCCTCTCTAAGGCTGATCTGGACAGCAGTCTGGAAGCTATGTACACTAAACTGGCTTCCAAATTTCAGACGGGAACTGCATAAAACTTCCCACACGCTTTCACAAGAAATTGCAGCCTTAGGCTCACGCACTGAGCTCCTCGAAACCAAGCACGATGAGCTCGCCCTGGCCTATAATGATCTCAGTCGTGAGCACGAATCTCTGGCTACGGCACTGTCTGTGATTCAAGCCCAAGTCGAAGATCTCGACAACAGAAATAGACGCAACAACTTGCGCTTAAGAGGTATTCCGGAATCAGAGACTGAATTAATCCCTGCTGTAATACGTTTATTCAGATCTCTACTCCCGGACTATGACTCCTCTGCATTCAAATGTGATCGCATTCACAGAGCACTTCGCCCAAAACCTCCGGATGATAAGCCCCCCAGGGATGTAGTCCTTTGCATGAAGGATTTTCTCATTAAGGAGGACATTCTGAGAGCTGCACGAAACAAACAAAGGATTACATTGGATAATCATCCTATCCAGATCTACACAGATATCTCCCCTGCAACCCTGGATAGACGCAGGGGCTTAAAAGAAATAACCACCGCACTTCAATCTGCTCACATTCGCTACAGATGGGGTTTTCCATTCAAGCTGCTGGTCCCTCACAATGGCACCACCTTCTCAGCTTCTTCTCTACACGAGGGCCAGGAAGTCCTAGTGAAACTTGGCATCCTAGATGCAGCCGCGATCCGGCACCCACCATCGACCCCACGTCCAGTCCCCATCTGGAAAACCCCTCCACCTAGAAGAGACAGAAGGAGAATCCGATACGACATTGGAGAGGTCCCTGCGGAGCAACCCCGGTAACAATTTTGATGCCTATCACTCCACGGTTTCTTGAGACGCATGGCACCGACCCTTTCATCACCTTATTACAGGCGACTGTCCCGTGGAGCCGTTGCATGTCCTCCCCACCCAGCAAAGGTTCTATTTGAAACCTCGGGCAGTACAAATTTTTTCTTTTTTTTTTTTTTCTTTTTTTTTTTTTTTTTTTTTTTTTTTTTTTTTTTTGCCTTTTGTCAGCCCCACAGGTTCTTTAACCTGCAATCCCACTAGTGGGGTTTTGCAGTCCGGCTGGGTACGAGACCTAGTTGTCTCGCTAATAAGTGTTCTCTTCATTTTTTTCAGGTAAAGTTTTGGTCTACTTTTTACTTTACCTGATCCATTTTTGAAATTGGACTTCATGTCTATTTACAGTACTTTATATGATTTTCTTTTTTTGGTTCTGTGTATTTTTATAGCCTTTTTCCTTTTATTTGGTCAGTCAATTTACAGTCTGGAATATTTGCTCTCCCGATACTATGCTAGTGAGATTTGTATGTTCTTCCATTTTAATAGATTTAATAAGAATTATCTGTACCGCATTTACCACTGGTTGTTTGGTGTAATGACAGCACCCCCGCTGGGCCTAACATGCTTTGTACTTAGCCCTTCTTGCATGGTCAGTTCTGTACTTTTCCTGCCTGATAGTATAGTATTGACCTACCATGGTAATCACTTGCATTTCACATAATGTGAAGGGATTTAACTCCCCTGTTAAAAGGCGTAAAGCATTTGATCTTTATGGCCGGCTAGGCGCCAAGATCCTCTTACTTCAGGAGACTCACTTCTCTCACTCCTCACACCCAAAATATTTTCATAGAAATTTTACTCAATCATTTTATTCCCTACACACATCCAAAAGCAGGGGTGCTGCCATATTGTTACATTCCTCCATTCCTATGGAGATTAAGCAAAGTTATAAAGATAAGGATAGCAGATTTGTCATTATCAAAGGTGTAATGCATAATAGGTAAGTTACTATAGCAAGCATATACGCCCCCAATGACGCACCTGCATCCTTTTTAAAACATTTTTTTGATAGATTGGCCTCCTTGGAATCTCCCCATATGATTATAGGGGGGGATTTCAATCTAGTGGCTAACCCCACCCTGGATAGATTCTCTTCCACTACTCCTACTAAAGCCTTCCCCAGGTCTCTAACCCATGGCCTTTTAAACCACCAGCTGGTGGATACCTGGAGAACGCACAATATGGGCCTTAAGGAATTTACCTTTTACTCACATCCCCACAAAAGCTATGCAAGGTTGGACTATATTTATACTACTCCCATTATTTTAGCTAATTCTACTGGTGCTACGATCCACCCCTATGTTTGGTCAGACCATCACTTAACCTCCTTTACAACAGATTTCATAAGACTTGCTCCCACCCCCTACACCTGGAGACTAAATGAGGCTTTGCTCTCAGATTTAGTGGTAGAATCGGAGACAGCCAAATCCATTGAAGAATATTTTTCGCTAAATGCCCTCCCTTAAACCCCGCCCCCTATTGTTTGGACAGCCCATAAAGCGGTTCTGAGGGGCAAATTAATTAGCTTCGCCTCCTCCCATAACAAACTTCACAGACAAAAGATTTTCGACCTCACAAAAGACCTTGACAGTCTATATAAAGACACTAATTCTTTAGGTTTGGAGTCCACCAGAAAACTGATCAGAAGAGCCTAGAATTAGACTCCCTTCTTTCTTCTAAGACCGAAAAGGCTCTCAGATGGTCGAAAGCAAAATTTCTACTTCGTAATAACACTGCCTCGACCTTATTTGCCAGAAGGCTAAATCAGTCCTCTCGCCCCCCACATGTTTATAAACTAGCACTGGGCGCAGGTTTATCCACTTCCCATCCCAAAGAGGTACTCCGAATTTTTGAACAATTTTACTCTACCCTTCTGGCACCTATCCAGAAGCCACCCACACTAGCTGAAGATAATTGGCTCCAAGAGATACCTATACCCTCCCTTTCCCCATCACAAATTGAGAAACTCAATGCTCCTATCACTACCTCAGAGGTACTCAGTGTTATTAAATCTCTGAGGACGGGCTCAGCCCCGGGCCCTGATGGCTTTTCGGCCATATACTACAAGAAATTTGCCAATCTTCTTGCACCTAGCTTAGTACAACTATTTAATTGGGTTCTGCAAGGGGGGAGTTTCCCCGAGGAAATGCTGCTGGCAAATATGTCCCTGATCCCTAAACCCAACAAAAACCACTTACTCCCTCAGAATTATAGACCAATCTCGGTCATGAATAATGATCTGAAAATTTTTAGTAGAATCCTAGCAGACAGATTGGCATCCATTATCTCTTCGCTTATTTCCCCCTACTAATCTGGATTTATACCTCACAGATTCATTACAGATAACATACGGTTAGCTACTAATATTATACAAGACGCCAATCTGTTCTCCCTATGCTTAGCCTAGATATACACAAGGCGTTTGATAGCGTCTCCTAGAGCTATCTTTCCACCATCTTACAACGAATGGGATTTCGGGACAAATTTTTTCATGCGTTCCAGGCCCTTTATTTAAACCCCAAAACCCGCATTAAGATTCCGGGATGTAGCTCAGACTTCTTCTCCATTGGACGGGGCATGAGGCAGGGGTGCCCACTCTCCCCCCCCCCCTAATTTTTGCTCTTGCCCTAGAACCTCTTGCTATCGCATTACTTAATAGCCCAGATATATCAGGCTACACTAAAGGCCCCTCTTCCTACAAATTTTGTATGTATGATGACGATGTCCTCATTTGGCAGGGCAAATCCCCGAGATTCGCTAGGGAGATCCTTTACCGCTCCTCAAGAAGTGGAGGTCTGGGAGTCCATAGCCAGCAGATTTGCACAACAAGGTCCCATGGGTCAAGTTCGAACAAGATTCCATTGCCCCCCTATATCTCCCGGGTTTATTGTGGTCCTCGAACCCCTCCCCCCCGAACATTTCTACCAAAAACCTAGTAGTAACAACTGGATTGAAACTCTGGAAAACATAGACTAAATACAATCTCTCCTCTCAAACACCCCGTGGAGCTTCATATCTTGGGGATCCTAGATCCCCCCCGTCATATGAC